>ML811907.1:0-11124 GCA_009831015.1 Picea engelmannii | reverse complement strand
TTGTGCACCAAGCTGGGTATCAAAGACTCTGAACGACATTTGGTTCTGAAATACCGCAGGGCTCTACATAGATACATCCAAACTGAAATGGATTTTCTGGACATCTCATCACTCGGTGTTGCCTATCGATATGCTGTTAAAATTGAGCAGAAATTTAAGCACCAGAACAAATGGGAGTTCGGGTTTGCAAATCCACAACAACCAAAGTATGACAAAGACAACCCAAACAAACAGTCTCCCGAAAACCAGTCCAAGCCACACGAAAAGAAGGGTCACGGGAAGACAAAGAAGGACACCGAAAAATGGTGTGATTTCCACAAAATCCCCTGGCACAACACTGATGAATGTCGCTCAAAACAGTCATTGGTGGCCGAGATCAAAGACAAGGAGCCAAACCCTGATTCAGAATCTGATTCTGAAAATACTGGTAAAAGATAGATCATCGACGCAGACCCCACTGTTGTTGTCGCGACCGCGGCAATTCAACCAGAAGAACCAACAGATCCAGAAGAGGGGGAGCGCCTTTTTCATTTACAGATGTGGGTGAAGGGGACCCCGCTGCATTTTATTGTTGATAGCAGAAGCCAGAAAAACCTCATCTCAGTAGAGGTCGTCAAACAGTTGGGATTGTCGACAACACCACACCCGCAACCATACAACATTGGGTGGCTTCGCCAAGGACGAGATCTTTGTGTCAGCCAACAGTTTCAATTTTCATATGGCATCCAACCCTTCAAGGATGAGGTATTATGTGATGTTTCCCCACTGGATGTCTATGATGTTTTCTTGGGCCAGCCATATATGTGGAAACACCATGCTATCTATGAGTCTCGACCCCGTAGTGTCATTATTACTCTGGGGGGTCATCTCTACATGATACCAGAGGTAGTTCCAACTACTGCCCAAACTAAATAGTGTTGCAAAGTAGTATCTCATACTAGAAAATTCATCTTCTCCACAATCTGTTCAAAGGGTGAAAAGAAGGATACTGCAGCCACCACATCTTCGGCCAAAGCACCTTCTATCCAACAGAAGCAGGTCGACAAGGTTGTAGCAAAGCACGAAGATTCCTTCTGCACACAGTCATCTAAAATAGCCAGACTGGTTAGAAAGGTCCAAACCTTCCAGCCATAGGTTCGTGACAGATTTCCACAAACTAAGCAATGTGACTTCTCCAGCAAGACAAGCAGCTCACCAAGATGCAGATTCAACAAATGCTTTTCCCTCTCCCCCGGGAACTCAACGCAATGGAGACCATTACTTCCTAAGGAGGGAGGATTAATCCAGGTGGATATCGGGGGCCACCCACCTTTTCCAAATGGCTCAAAACAGTTTTCTGGCCATTTTGGCAATTTACTATTTTTAGCAGGTTTTCACTTCCAGGGCCATTTTGAGGGCCTAAATGAAGTTTTTTCGAGATCGAGGTTCTCAATGATAGCCGAAGGAATTATTTAGCCCCCAAAATGAATATCCTAGATGATACCTTTCCAACGAGCTATCACACGCCTAAAACGGAGATCGTATGCAAAAGTTACGAACCCGGGAAGTTGATGCACCAACTTACCCAAACGAGGCCCACATGACTTTTGGTGCTTCATCTCCTAGGGTTAGGTTTTTGGATGTCTAGGACTTTTGGCATTCCCATCTATTGTAAAAAGGCATTTCGAGCCTCATTGTAACCATCTTCTTGCGAATGCGAGTAGCCGTCACATCTCTTCTCAGAGATAAGCTACCACCATTCTAGCGAGTCTTTCACTCTGTATTTTTACAGTCTCTGTACATTTCTTTCATTAATAGAAATCGTGTATTACTGTATCTCTGTGTTTATGATTGCATCTCTGATATATTTTTGTTATATTACTGGATATATGTGATATCTTTGTGCATTTCTTTATTATATCTCCGCTCTCATTTCGTGCCGAAAATAATCCGGATCAAATCGCGAAGCAGCGAAATCACGAAAAAATCTCAGTCGTTAGATCGAGGTTTACTCTGAACCGTTGATCCAGCTCCATCTCGGATATTCGCAACTGGAGACTTGGAGGGGAAAGAAACATAACCATTGAAATTGCGATAAGAGAAATCGTGATTTAATCGTAGCCGTCAGATCAAGATCATATCTGGACTGTCAAACCATTAGACAAGTCACTGACTTGGAGTCAACGGAGCATGGTGTGGAAACTCGTGAGATGCAAGATCGCGATAAGATCTGGACCATCGGATCTATGGATATTTCAACCATCAATCAGATGAAGTTTATAAACTCACGAAGTGCCTTTTGGCATAGCCTATGGTCACCGTCGGTGGTCACGAGAAGGGAAGGAGTTAGTTCAGATAAGCTTCTTTTCATCATTTCGGGGATCGCGACTTGGAGAGTCGAGATGCCTCATCTCCAGATTCATGAAATGTGAAATCGCGAAAGCGCTTTATTCATAAGCGCTTGGTCATAACCATGTTCATGTGGAGGAAGGACCTAGTGCAGATAAGCTCTGCCTTGGAATTTCGTGGATTGTGTCTGTTACACATCAACATTACTCGCTTTAATAAGTGTCGCAAGTGTCGCATGTTTCTCACAAGTGTCGCAAGTGTCAAGCAAAGCATACTGCCATGATGCCTATTTCATACTTATGACGACACTAAGAAGACACTTAAAATGCCTCAAACATAAAAGGTTTCGATAAAAGGTACTTTTTTTCTCCTTTCCTCCTCATACATCATTTTTTATAGATCTAAAAGGAAGTCAGTGTCCATGTTAAGCGTCTTTTGTCTTAAGAGTTAAGAGTCTAGCTCTCAAGAGGATATCTACCTGTCTGCAGGGAAATTTTCTTTCAACAGAAAATGGTGACTCCATTGGGGAGAATCGAATTGAAACTTTTGGTTTTGATTTTTCCTCATAGACCTTGTCTTACCCTTTGATTGTTTTCATACCTTGTTCACCCCTTTTTTCTTAATTTCATGTGCTGATTGACTCCTTACCCCATCACACTCAGCTTGATTGCCAAAATTTGACTGAAATTTTGAATTTTTTGACATTTTCATGATCTTTTTATGCCTGGAGCCCCTGTGGCTATGTTAACAGAGAACCATCGCTCCCTGGATGTGTTAGACAGAGTGCTATAATTCTTGGCACCCTTTATACCAGAGCTCCAACCCTCTTTTGGCAGAAAACCTTTCCAGAATTGCTTTTTCAGGGTCCAGCCTCTGTGTTTCACTTGCTGAGCCTCTCTATGAGTCAATGCTTCTTCCCACTAAACTTTGGCATCCTTCCTTTTAAAAAACAAATACCTTATTTTTTATATTTGTGGCCTTCTTCATTTATTTTTTGAGTTTTTCTGTTGTTGGGAGTTTCAAATCAATGCACTGTTTTTCTCTCTTTTTTGACTGAGCAAAAAACTCTGGTGAAAGACATCAGAAGTCTACGAATCTATTCATTTGGTTTTGTTGGGATCATTGTTCTTCAAAATCTCTTTTTTGTGTGAAATTCTTGGTTTTCTTTGTTTTCTTTTCTGCTTCTTGTTTTCGATCACAGCAAGAGGGTGTATTGTTTGTACGAAACCTGCTTATGCTTGTCTAAGTTTTCTTGATTCAAAAGGTTAATTGGCAGGAGAAGTGTCATTTTGAATTAATCACTATTCACACACAAACAATAAAAATATATCTTCATGATTTATTTGCATATCAGAAGACATTTCCAAAAAAATTTAGCACCACACTGGATTTGATTAAAAAAATTTGTTTGAGGACATTCCTTCTTAGTGTTTGTTAGTGAAAATAACTCTATCTCTCTCCCTTAAGTAGACATTCATCGAAAATAAATGATTGTTTATCATATTTGATGCATTTTTGGGGATTGAGTCATCATTCCATCAGTTTCACTTTCATGCACCCATTTTGAGTAAAGAACAACTATAAAATGAACACTAATTAAAAACTATCTAGAACATTTTTTCTTCTAGGATCCTCCACCAACAGTAGACTAGGATTAGTACTTTGGATTAGGCTGTGATCATAACTCTCCAAAGTTTCCAAAATAAACATTAGCATCCTGAACTAGGGAGAGTCAAATCCAATTGTCGTATAAGTTTGTTTGGGATCCCCCTCTCACACAGGGGTTACGCACGAGGTCGCACTCGGGAAAGCTACGGAGATTATCCCTCCGTGGTTTGACTGATTGTAGTAGTCGGATCGTATTATGGGGATCGCTTAAAGGTATACCCACAATGTTGAGTGGAAGCCTTTCAAGTTGATTTTGAGCTAGATACCCTACCCGTACATTCGAACTGGACTGTCGACTGTACCCACCCAGGGGCTGACTGCGAATTGGTAACCTTAGTGGCCATAATCTTGAGGGTCTTACAAAAGGTGACAGTGAAGGGAAGTCTCACTGTACCTAGAGCAGACATTGGTCAAACTCACTCGGGCTCCTTGGAGGGTAAATCCACAATTACTGCGTGGAAGCTTGTAGCAAGGTGAAAGTCCGTTAAGTAGGTCCTCATTGTAATTGTTCCACCATATCCCCACCCCTTCTTGACTTGATCACGCGACGTTGGATTTCATCACCAACTAGAATGATCATCGAGAGAAGGTTTTGTTTTCTTGGTTGTGATTCCTAGATTCTATTAGTGTATGTTGCTTCTTTTCGGTAGTTGGCCATAGACTTTTTTCGCCAACATCGACCCTCCACGCCATTCGCGAAGGCTACAGGGACTTCCTCCAGAAAATATGGAAGAGAATACCCCTTTACCCCCTCATTCTATGGAGGAATCTCCTCAACAGAGTGAGGTTCATGACATTATAACCTCCCAAGAATAAGTTACCACCCCTTTAGAGAATTTTAGAATTGTTTCAAAGTCTTCGGAGGCTTTCTGCATTCCTAAGGGATATGAGAGGCGTGTTCTCCAACTGAATTCAGCTGGTGAATTCATCGTCATCAATCCTTCTAAAGTTCTGACTGGGTCTCATTCACACCCTCTAGTCGACGACCCCTTTTGGTCCGCAGACATTGTTCGAAGTCCACCGCACATGGTGCGGGATATTTATGGAATAGGAATAGGTGTCAACGGGCCTGTTACCTACACCGTACCCTTAAAGAATTTTACCAGTACTATCATTTTTTCAGCTACACCACTCGTTGATCCGAACACATCATCCATTGGCCCAAGGTCCACTTTTTCCCTCCAAGCGACTCACTCTACAATGGTCCCTCACGTACCAACTATTCTCGCCGGTAATGTGGTGGTTAGCCAGGCTGCAATTGGCACACCACTAACACCTAGACCTTCATCATCACTCCCTTTTGGGTACAGATCACTGAATTCTTCCATTTTCACTACTACCCAAGGTATGCAGGGAAGTTCTATACCTATACAACAACCCGGAGGGACCAGTCTTGGTGGCTTTAACCCATTAAGAAGCATCGGTCAGTCATTTACGTCTGGTTCCCAAATTTCAGGAACTCCACCTCAAGCTGGGGGGCATCCTCCCACTGGAGGACAACTTCCATTCGGAGGTCACCCTCATGCTAGGGGGCAACCTCAATCTAGAGCCTACCATCAACCGTATGGACCAAATGTGTCTACCACACCCAATCCGTGGAATATCCCTTTTCCAGGAAACCCATAGTTCTTGGGGGGACACAATCCTCAAGCTCCACAACAACCTCTTGCCCCTCAAGGGACCCATCTATATCCTCCTTATGGGCAAACGCCAAATCTGGATTATAACCCTCAAAACCCATCCGGTTATCCTCCGCTCACACATGTTTCTGGAACCCCCTCGAATCTTGTTTACCCTGGTCAACACAAACCTTATACAAGAGGACCCACTGGTTACAATTATCCTCCTAACCCGGTGTATGGTCCTACTGGTGTTCCTATGCCACACCAGTATTACCCACAGTTTAACCAACAACTGCCTTTCCTGGCAACTCTGGACCTCCCAGATTTGTATCGGTTAACGAATGATCCTATTTTTCATTCTTCGGTTTGGCCAGCTATTCCAGCTAAACTTCCTTCTGATATTCCAAAATTCGACTGAAATTCTAGAGAACACCCAAACAACCACGTGATGACTTTCCATGTGTGGTGTTCATCGAACTCCCTCATGGATGATTCTATACGTTTGCGTCTTTTCCAACGAACGCTTACGGGTTCTGCAGCAAAGTGGTATATTGAACTACCACGTGCTTCTTTTCATGATTTCAACTCCCTTGCCATGTTCTTCCTCACACACTTCCAACTACCCATTCGATACGAGACGGGTACCGAACTATTGACCTCTTCATTAGACAACCTCCATACATATCTCTGATCATATCCATGAATGGAGACGATGAAAAAGGTTAATCAAAGTGATCATTCCTGACCAATTATTAGCGGAATGGTTCACTAAATCCCTGTTACCCCAGATCGCTTGTGATGTTGCTATGGGTGGCGTAGTCACCAAGGAAGAAGCCATTGCTCGAGCTCAGTACTTAGATTTGCTTTATTCACAATCTGGTACTCTGTACAAATTGATACCAAATGCTACCCGTGCCACTACTGATCCATCCAAACCATCATCTACCTCGCATGCGGATGGAGTCATTGGCTTTGTCAAAACCCAATCTACTTCCCAATCGACTGGAACAACCCAGCGGCCCACTCCGATGTTTTCTCCCAGTTCGACTACACCCTCTTCTACCCCCCCTCAAACTCAAGTCTCTAAGGTGAATATGATCCAATCGACCCCTTCACAACAATATAGAGGTAAGAAGAAAGCAAGAAATAAAACAAAGAAAAACAACAACAATGAACAACCAAAAAATCAACCTCAAACCCCTGCTACCGGAAAACAACCACAACGGAAACCGAAATTCCCATGTCTCATTTGTGGTGACAATCACTACACCCGAGACTGTCCACATTGCGATGAAGTGGCCAAGCTATTTAAGGTAAATTCACAACCCACTGTGCTTACCCAGCCTTTTCCACAACAGCAATCTTTGGTTGCTCAAACCCCCACTCCAAGGGGAAGTTCCAACCAATCCCATGATGAGGCCTCAACAAGTGCCCAAATTTACATGTTTAACGGGATTAATCTGACCACTCGCACTATGAAATATGACACACTGATTAAACCTGATAAGACAAAGACCACTAATGGTTCCTTACCAGACCCATCACCATCTTTCGTTAGTCCTTCGTCTGCTAGAACTCCATCCGGACCGCTCCAGATCAAGAAACCTTCATTTGACTCCATCTTACGCCCTCCTAAGAGCACTATCCAGAAATCTACCTTTAATCCTAGTTCACGGGCTGCCCAAAACTACAACATCGTTGAAGATTTGGCTCAAGCTCCGTGTGTTATGTCTGGTTTGGAAGTTCTACAACATTGTCCTAGTCAACGTAGAATTCTCTTGGATTCCATCGATGCTTTCGATCCTGAGTCATCTAATAACCTCACGTTTAATCTGGATGATCATCAACCTCGACTCTCCCACCAACTAGCTTTTCAAATCGATGTTGTTTTTCACAATCAACAAATCCAACGAACTATCTTGGATGAGGGAGCCTCTAGTTGTGTCATGTCTTTAGCTTGTTGGAAAGGCTTGAAATCACCTACCCTTAACAAATCCCCTATGATGTTACACGCTTTCGATGGGCGAGGTTTTCATCCTCATGGACTTTTGCAATCCTTAGCCATTCAGTTGGGCGGAAAAACTGTTACTGTTGATGTCGAGGTGGTCGATGCCCCCCTCGATTACAACCTACTACTTGGAAGAAGTTGGTTCTATGCTATGACTGTCTTCACCTCGTTGGTGTTTCAATGTGTACAATTTCCCCATCAAGGAAAAATTGTCACTATCGACCAACTAGAGTTTTGTACACCCGACGCTCTTTCCCCCCCCCGTTACAAACAACATTCCTTTTTTGGGAGACCACAAAGTTACATATGAAAGTGTTGGTGTTGGCTTGTTGAAATATTCTAGCCTTATGGGTACCTTCCCTACACCACTTCCACCCACCACACATCATATTTCCACCGTCAATATGATTTTGACTATGGCTTATCAATCGTTGGAATCATCTGACCCTTGGATTGTACCTAGTCCTATGGAATTCGATGTGCTCAGTGACACCATGCCACTTAGCCCAATCGAGGCCGCATACATGGCTATTCAATCTACCTCTCCCTCCCCAGATAACCCCCATCTAATGGAACCTGATGCCTACTCGATTTCATCATGGTTGGATTCCCTATTGTCTGCAATCGATTACATTTCCCACATTTTTCCTTCCGATGAATCTATAATGGAAATGCTTAGTATCGACGATGTACCTTGGGATGATAACCATCACCGATCCTCTTTTCTTCCACCTCTAGAAGAAATTCACAAAGACATACACTCTGTCTTCCCTCCTGATGTTACCCATTCTCCATAATCTCCCATCCTCACACAAGACACTCTTTCTGAAGGGAATATGGGTAATATCTCTACTACGATCGTTATTGATATTTAGATCAAAGAAGGTGTTGTGGAAAACATTAACCTTGGTGCTAATTTCACACCTGAAGAAGTGGTATCCTACACCGCTCTGTTTAAATAATTTTGCGATGTCTTCGCTTGGAGATATGAATAAATGCTAGGAATCGACCCCTCAATTGTCATGCATGAAATCAAGACTTACCCCAGTGCAAAACCTATTTGACAGAAACTCCGTTTGGTTCATCCCAAGAAAATCGCAGCCATAAAGGCAGAAGTTGAGAAACTTTTAAAATCTAGCTTTATCTATCCTGTCCCTTTGATAGAATGGGTCTCCAACCTTGTTCCGGTTGCCAAAAAATAGGGGACCATTCGTGTCTATGTTGATTATCGGGATCTCAATAAGGCTTGTCCAAAGGAAAACTACCCTACGCCCTTCATCGACCAGATCATTGATAATTGCGCTGGGAGCGTAATCTTCTCTTTCATGGATGGTTTCTCTGGGTATAACCAGATTGAAATTTTACCTCCTGATCAACATAAGACAGCCTTTATCTACCCATGAGGAAATTTCGCCTATCAGAAGCTACCTTTTGGTCTCAAAAATGTCGGTGCTACTTTCCAGTGGGCCATGTTGTACGCTTTCCACGATATCAAGCATATTGCAGAACCTTACCTTGATGACTTACCTGCCCACTCATCCAATCGATCAGATCACGTTGATCACTTATGAGCTATTTTTCTTCGATGTCGATTTTACCGTATCCACTTGAACCCACATAAGTGTATTTTTGTTGTCGAATCCGGTCGACTCCTCGGTTTCGTTGTCTCTAAAGACAAGATTCGGGTGGATCCCTTAAATATTAAGGCTATTCTGGCCTTGCCCCCACCTACTAGTTTGACCCAACTCCAGAGTTGCAAGGAAAAGAAAACTTCCTTCGTCGTTTCATTTTAACTACACTAAGATAACTAAAGGATTTATGCGATTGTTGCAGAAAAACACCCCTTTCATCTAGGATGACATCGCTCAATGATCATTTGACACTCTCAATCATGCCTTGACTCACGCACCTTTGTTTCACTCTCCAGAGTATACAAAGGACTACATCCTTTACTTAGCCGCCTCCACTTCCACTATTGCAATGGTATTAGTTCAGGAGGACCCTAACGGTGAGGAACATGCGATCTATTACCTGAGAAAGAGTCTATCTGGACCTGAACTCTGATATTCACATGTAGAAAAACTGGCTCTGGCATCCGTCATCGTTGTCCAGATATTTCTCCATTACATCCTATTACGCACGAGCATTGTGATTACGGACTCAAACCCCATGTACTATGTCTTGACACGTCAAGTGCTCAGGGGAAAATACTCTAAATGGATCGTCATCCTTCAGGAATTCGATCTTCAATTTGTGAAGTCCAAAGCCAAAAAGTCCTTGGTGTTTGCGAAGCTTATCTGCGATCTCCCCCATGTTGATGAAGATATCAAACCTAGAGATTCTCTCCCTGACAAAACTCTTTTCCTCATCAGCACCTCTGATCCTTGGTATGGAGACATCCTCCTTTATCTCCAAACCCAATGCTTTCAGCCTAACACTTCCCATGAAGAGCATCAAAGTATTTGCCACCATTCTCATCGTTATCTCATCGTCGGCAACACCTTGTATCGTCGTGGTATTGATACTATCCTTCGACGATGTTTGATTCATGCAGAGGCTGAACGCGTTTTGAATGACTGTCACCTTGGAGCCTATGGCGTTCACCTTTCTGGGATGGCTACAGCCCAGAAGATTCTACGTGCCGGCTATTTTTGGCCCTTGATTTTCAAAGATTGTATTGAGGCAGTCAAAAAATGCCTGCCCTGCCAAGTTTTTAACAACAAGGCACGCACCCACCCTACTACGTTGCACCCCATCATCGCCATCGGCCCCTTTGCCAAGTGTGGTATCAATTTTATGCAATGTAAGCCTATCTCAGCCAGGGGCCACGGTTATATAATCTTCGTCGTCAACTACTTTAAAAAATGGGTTGAGTCTATGCCTACCTTTCTGAACGATGGTTGTACCCCAGCTCTTTTTTATTTTAACCACATCATAACTCGTTTTGGTGTACCACGCACTATTGTCACCGATCATGGTGCACACTTTAAGAACCAGATGATGAGTGAATTGCATGCCAAAATGGGTTTTCTCCATGAAAACTCATCCCCATACTATCCTTAGGCCTGTTGGGACCACATATTGTACCTTTTTGCTCATACTTTTTGCCATTATTATACCCTTCATCACCTGTATTTAAACTCATATTATCACTTCATCTGATCACTCCAAGGTATACAACGTCCTTTCTCATCACTATATGTTTAATTTGTTTTTCATAATACTTTACATTACTTTTTGACCTAACCTTTAATTAGAAGTGCATAAGTGTCCATATTTGCAGAATAGTATTCAAGGCCGATGCTGAAACACAGAACTATCCAAAGGCGCTGTTGAACCGATGCTGAAACACGGAAGCTGCTACACAGTCTGAGGATGCATATGCCGAAACACGAAGCAACTACATGGTTCGAGGATGCAGATGCTGAAACACGGAGCTGTCACTCAGTTCAGAAATGCAGATGCTGAGACACAGTGGAGACCGCCACGATGCTGAAA
>ML811906.1:77642-104571 GCA_009831015.1 Picea engelmannii | reverse complement strand
TAAAGAGTTTGGAGAAGCAACCTATTGTGATCCCTCAAAACCCCTCATTAATTAATTATATATATGAATGATGTAGTATGAGAATCAAGCATGAAAAATGTAAATATAGTTGCATTTACATTAGTGAAGCCTCACAACTCTTCGTCCATTAGTCCTAAGTATAAAAAATGTAACACTCCCTCTTTGCAAGGAAAGTGTTTTCACCAACACTAGTATTCTCATTCTGAATCTCAATTGAACTTTCCTTCTACAAATCTAAATTTGATGTAGTCTTGAAATCAATCCTTGGTTCTACCAAAGGTTCTGGAACAAACCAAATTACTATCACCACAACTTGAACCTTCAAAGAACATTGACCTTTTGAGAATCTGAAGGAACATAACACTATACCAACAACAACCTGCCAAACTCCATCATCCCTCAAGTCAACTTCACAGGCCAAAATATTTGCACCACATCATGAGTTTCTCAAACATTTCTACAAAGATAATGACGTCTACACATAGGACCAAGCCAAGTGGATTAGATCTATCAAAACTCCATAGATAAAAATTTGTACAAATTTCATCAATCCTAAAATACCAAGCTCGTGGTACATGAAACAAACCACGCATGGCCTCCATCAACCTATAAAAAGGGGTATCTTTCCCATGCATATCAAGAACTAAGGCCATTGAAGCACCAACCTCAACAAGGCCAAATACTCTTTCTAAGAAAACGCAACAACCTTATCATGGTACTCCTCAATACTCCCATCAACTACATGATCAATCTTGTACAACCATCTAGAATCAAACACTAATTTCCCACAAATCTCAATGCAATCTCCCAAACATCATTTTTAAGTTTGAGTTAAACTTCTCATTCATGGCATCCCACCATTAATTCTTCTCATAGTCCTTCTCAAAACTAGAAGGTTTTCTTAGCAGCTTACTGCCATGTACAATTTCCACATGATCAACTAGTAACTTGTATAGGACACCATCCCTCACACCTCTAGTTAAAGTCTTCAAACTTGATAGACTAAAATCATTGATAATGGATTGTTGTCTTTCAAATGAAACTCTACATCGAAAATATGTAATACAAGAAACTAAACTAAGATTCTTCTTCAAACTAGGAACAATCAAAACATCATTCAATACAAAAACATCCAGTGAAGGCATTAAGAAAGAGATGGAGTTGAATCCCTTCACAAGATAAGTGGCATCATCACCCAATTCTACTTGCATTCCTCCCTCTTATTTTTGAAACTTATTGAATATCTTACCATCATAAGTCATATGTCTCAATGTTTCATTTTCCACATACCATACAACACCAAACATAGTGTTGGTTTTAAGATGATACCATGAAGAAGGCAATCTCAAGATCACCCCACCTCCCATCACATCTTTGGAATTTGTTGCTCACGGTGGCTTCCAAAGGGGTGACAAGGGGTGATTAAGTGATCCTTGTTACTTTTAAACAATCAAAATTACAAATCCCAAAGTAACTTGTCATGCTTATGATTTACCAAAGCCTCAATATATGACAATGAAATGAGCCTCCTTTAGTTTGTGTGAGCCTTCTTTAGCTCCATGAAGTATAGCATGCAATTTAATGCATTTTTAATCATTTTGTTGCTCCTTCTAGGAGTTTAGTGAGACGACGCATGGTTTTAATTATTACTTTATTTGTTAAGTAAACCCATTTCTACATTTGAATGTTTTTTATATCTTTAATGTTTTAAACTATAAAGTTTTTTAACGTTTTGTAAAAATTATCTATTAAATTGATTATTTTTTAAATTGAAAAACAAATTTTTATTTTGTCATTGGTTGATATTTTTAGAGTGACTATTTTTATATAGTTTGACATCAAATTATTTATAATAAAAAAATGATATTCCTTTTTTTCAAGGTTTATAATTCTTTATATTTCACAATGTACTCTTGCAATAGTTGTACTATTCCAAAAATCTTGTTTATACAATGGTACATCGTTGTTTATAAACTCTCGTAATGTTGAGTTATTGGTCTTCTTTATATTGGAGTCTTCAAAGTTAGCATAACTAAGCCTTGTGGTGTTGCAATTTCTTACTGTTAAAGTTTCTCCAATTACACAAATTAATTAAGAGTCTTTACTATATGATTAATCTTCATCATAATCTTATTAGTCCCTGCCGAAAGGCCAAGGAATACCGCAATGAGTTACCCATTGACCATCTATTAGTTTATGCTTTGACTTTAAGTTTTTATTGATTTGAAATGTTGAACTTAGGGAAATTTCATTAATAATTATTTTGAAATTAAAGTAAATAAAAAAACTTCAACTTAGTAGTGTGATTGTTGGGATGGCGACGTGCACTAATTTTTTTATCTGATTTTGATCTGACAAATCTGCATCCCTCTGACAACTTTGCATCCTGTTATCCCCATTTTGTGGATAAATAAGGAGATTATGTCTCGAGACCCTCAGGTTGTAGATATGGAGTGTCGAGAGACCACATGACCAACAATACCCTTTTGCATAGCTGGAGACCCCTCTCACCACCACAAATGGTCACATATTTCCAAATGGCATACACCACATCAATTGGCTTCTGGAAGGCATTCGACCTTGCTCCATGAGGTACAAGTCAGTATTATGGTGAGAATCATTTCAATATTTAAGCCATTTGAGTATGGTGTATATTAGATTGCTCTAGATTTCATGATATATGCTTGGACATTATGCATTTTGCCTTGCTTCACCTTGGTGGTTGACATGGTGCCCTAGTAAGTGGTTTTCCTTGGGTATGGGTTTTCTACTAGGAACTCCCTTAAAGATCCATCCTACCATTCTCGACCATACTTACCACTTTCCATCATTATTTCCCTCCATTTTCTTATCTCTTGGGATTTTAGGGTGTATCGACCCAAGAAGGGGTTGTCCCTCATTCTATGGGAAGAAGGGGATGAAGACCCAAAGGGATTGATATTGGGTAAAATATAAAAGCCTATGCATGAACCTTCTAGATGCTTCACCCAGAGATCACCCAAGAAAGCAATGAAACACTTATCTTTGAGTAAAGGGGGACCCATAATGAAATCTGATTTAAAATTCTTAAAAGCTTAGTTGAAGGATAGGAGGTCTCATCACGAGCCGACCTATCACATCCATGAATATCTAGTGGTATGGAATTACCATCATCTGGTCACCAAACCAGGGTAATGGCTCTCAGTTGCATGGCTGAGAGAAACGGGTCTCATCACGATCCAACCTTCTCATTTCCACTAGGTGTTTGTGGGTGACAATTCCATTATCTGGACACCACGACAGGGAAGTGGCCTTCAACCTTTCCTTAAAATTATGAAATAATAAAAGAATGGAAATTAATGGGCTTGGAAAAAGTGCATTGTGGATGAAGGTACCACACACCCTCTACAAAGGCACCCATGAATGAGACACTACGACCCATTGTATGTCATGAGCCCTATGCCCATTGAGTCTTGACCCCAACCATTTCATCCACTTTACATGGCTTAGAGAGGGATCTCTTGGAAACTCTCCTTGACTCAGGGAAAAATCTACCCAATAGGACACCTTGTCAACCCTCCCATATTCAATCTCGACAAGTCGCGTAGTGTCCTTGAGAAATTAATTGTTTGATATAATGACACCTACCGCACTCCTTGGAGCACGATCGCTCTCCTCAGGACCTTCTTTCTCTTCTTTCAACCTGAAGAACTCGATGGTTCTTCTATTTCCCTTTTGGGAAATCCACACCCCACAGTTTCTCTCGATCGCGATCCCCTCTTCTTCCCTTCGAAGGATCGGTGCTCGCGACTTCGCGAGTCCAATAGTCAAATGCCACCCCCTCGGTTCCCCAAGATCCGATGCCTCAGTCAACACTGACCTTCCTTTCATCTATCGGGACTTCGGTTCTGTCGCAACCTCGCTATGTCACAACTTCGCTGCTCGCGAGGCCAAACACTTGACTCTTCGACTCCCGAGCCCGAATGTGTCGAAACACCGATACAACCTTATCGCACGTTCGCGACTTCGCACCCTCGCTTCTCGCGACTTCGACCTCCCAATCTACAGACCTTTAACTCGCGAGTCCTGAGCTCGCCAGATTCCCAATCTCCGCCACCTGTCTTGCATTCACTCATGTGGCCCACGCTACTTATGTCACTGTCGGAACATCACACCTCACAGCTTTGCGATTCCCACTGCCGATCCTTTGATGCTTTTCTTACGAGATCCCGATACGCGATCTCGCAAGTAATTCAATGGCCCTAGCTGACTTTTATCAACGCGCTACCACTCCTGAGATTAGAACTTCTGCATGTTACGAAGTAACTTCCCTGCACCTTCGGAAGATCCAACGGCCCTCAGATACTCGCGACTTCTCCTCGGAGAATTTCGACTGTCCATTCTTCCCCTAGCAATTCTGCAAAATGAAACAAGCTTTTTTTCCACGAGACCTGTCCTCCTACACGCAAAGTTCCAGCACTTGCTTGAACACTTCGATACACAACCTCTTTGTGAAATCCTTTGACGAATCCAAAGGATTACTCCTCTTGAGGTTGTTCTCGACTTCTCAAATCCCTTTGAGAACTTATTGCGTGCACTCCTTGCGGCAAATATTCAACAACGTCTAAGTGTTGAAGTCCTTCGACCCTGCGCACTCCTGCAGCAGTAGTCTTTCGGTAATTTTCTCAGAATTGCAACTCTGAGACTTCACTTGGCCTACGCACTCCTTGCACGGAACTGTGCCTATCTGCACCTTTGGAGAAAATGAGAACAAAAGCTTTCTCTAATTGAACCCTGCAGTCACGCACTCCTTGCGGACAATTCAACTGCACTCCTTGCAGGAATATTCTGGCTCACTCAGAGAAACAATTGAAACTCATTCACTCACTCTCTCAGACTTCAATTCAACCATGAAATCACATACACAGCACATAAAAGAAAATGTATGACAGGAAGCAAATATTCATGAGCATAACATCAACATACAGAGAATAGACACATAACCATGGAATTGAATCAAAGCTTTCTCTATTAATTCAATGTTTGTACATGGGTGTTCTATACACAGTTCTCTGCTTGCTCTCCTGCTTCAATATTCATAATAATGTTACAATGTACAAACGAGGATCTCTATATCCATTTTCCCTCTTGAACTCTAAATCTATCAAATCTACAATTAAATCCCTATCTACCAGCATTAAATCTATTAAATGCCTTCCTATCTACTAAGGACGAGAGATTAAAGATCCAAGGTCCCCTTTACAATACAAGTGTGCCCTCTCTTAAATGAACCATTTTAAGATTACACAATAATTTCCAAGTATTTTCCAAAATGTGCGCTGGCTTATCCAGCTGTCTTCCGCTCGATTTGTTGGCTCGCTTGATGTGTTGGCGATGCTCCTGCATCATATTCCTCGGCTTGAAAATATTCATGGGCTCCTGTCCATGAGCTCCTACACGGTCTGTCCATGCTTCTGTATCATTGCTTTGTTTTCCCAGTTGGTATTTTCCACTGGGTGATTCTTCCACTTGACCAGATACTCATAGTATTCTTTTCTCCTGGTCTTCTTACCCACTCTCTTCTCCAGTATGCACTCCATTTGTGGTTTCTCTGCTACTTGCAAATGTTTCTTCCACTCAATCACTGGCCCCTCAGCTCCATTTTCTGCTCCTCCAGCCCTGTATGGGTATAAATCTTCCACATTGAATATCGGAGATATTCCGATGCCATCTAGAAACTCAATCTCATAAGCATTCTCTCCGAACTTTCTCAAGACCTTGCATGGCCCGATTTTCTTCATCTTCAGCTTATTGTATGTTCCCCTTGGGAACCTTTCCTTCCTTAGGTGTTCCAGAACTAGATCACCAACTTCGAACTGAAGTTGTCTCCGATGTTGATCTACTCTGTGTTTGTACTCCTGATTTGAGTCTATCAGTCGCTGCTTCACACTGCTGTGAAGTTCCTTCATCGCCTCAGCAAAGTCTTCTACACTAGCGCTGCTAGTCGCAGTCTATCCTGAATCTCACAATTCAGAAACTCCTCTCAGTTGCATCCCATATACAACCTGAAATGGACTCTTCCCTATACTCCGATTCACTGAATTGTTGTACGCAAACTCTGCATGTGGAAATATATTGTCCCAGCTGCCATGGTGCTCCGTCACCAAGCTTCTCAACAAATCTCCCAGACTTCTGTTCACCACCTTTGTTTTCCCATCTGTCTGAGGATGATAGGCTAAACTAAATTCCAATTTAGTTCCTAGCTTCTTCCATAGCATCCTCCAAAAATGACCTATGAATTTTGTATCCCTGTCCGAGACTATGCTTCTCAACAATCCATGAAGTCGCACAATCTCCTTGAAAAACAAGTTTGCAATGTGGGTTGCATCGCTGGTCTTCTGGCATGGAATAAAATGTTCCATCTTAGAAAACCTGTCCACCACCACAAAGATGGAATCAACACCTCTTTGTGTCCTCGAAAAACCTAATACAAAATCCATGATGATCGCCTCCCATGGTCTCTCTGGTATGGGCAATGGCTGATAAAAACCTGCATTTTGTTTCCTACCCTTCGAATGATGGCAAATCATGCATCTGTCAACAAATCGCTTGAACTATGCTCGCATGCCTGGCCAAAAATATGATTCGTTGAGCTTCACGAATGTCTTTTCATGACCAAAATGTTTGGCCAATCCACCACTGTGCTTCTCTTTCATCAAGTTCATTCTCATGAAGAAATTCGGAATGCACAGTTGATTGCCACTGAACAGCAATCCCTCTTGGATCATGTATTCTATCCATGGGCTCCAATCCCTGAGAAATGGATTCTCAGCTGCTTCGTACGCTTCTCCAAAATCTACATCCCCTGCATACATATCCCTGAGATTTTCAAAACCCAATGTTTTGACTCGGAACTCCTGCAATAGCAAACATTTCCTGCTCAAAGCATCAGCCACTTTGTTAGCAGTACCTGAAATGTGTTTGATCACAAACGTGAAATTCTGCATATACTCTACCCATTTAGCATGTTTCTGATTCAACTTATCATGTTGACTCACAAACTGCAATGCATGATTATTGTTGTACAATACAAATTCTTTCAGAATCAAATAATGCCTCCACTTATTTAATGCCCGTATGATTGCATAAAACTCTTTATCATACATGGATTATTTCAGCTTTGCTTCATCTAGCTTCTCACTGAAATATGCGACTGGCCTGTCCTCTTGGCTTAAGACCGGTCCTATGGAATATCCGCTTGCATCACATTTCACCTGAAATGTCTTCTGGAAATCCAGTAACACCAACACCGTTTGTTCCGTTATCTTCCGCTTCAACAGATTGAATCTCTTCTCAGCCTCTGTTGTCCAATGAAAAGATTTATGTCCCTTCTTCACTGTGTCCATCATTGCTGCGCTAATTCCACTGAAATTCCTAATGAACTTTCGGTAGAAACTAGCCAGTCCATGGAAGCTTCTCACCTAGAAAACATTTCTCGATGATGGCCAATTTTTTATCACTTCCACTTTACTCGGATCCATTTTCAAATCATTTTCTGATATAAAAAAACCCAAGTAAATGAGCTCTGTCTTCATAAATGAAGATTTCCTCATATTTATAAACAGCTTCTCCTGTTGTAATCTTCTCATCACAATGGCCAAATGTTTCAAATGTTTAGCCTTTGTCTTACTGTAGATCAATATATCATCCAGATATACGACTACAAACTTCCAGATGAATTCCCTTAGGACCTCATTCATCAGCCTCATGAATGTGCTCGGCACGTTTTTCAAATCAAACGGCATGACCAACCATTCATACAAACCTTCGTTTGTCTTGAATGATGTCTTCCATTCATCTCCTTCCCGCATGCGAATCTGATGATATCTGCTCTTCAGATCAATTTTGAGAAATAATTTTCCCCACTCAGGCAATCCATCAGATCATCCATTCTCGACAATGGAAATCTGTACCTGATGGTAATTTTGTTGATCGCTCTTGAATCAATGCACATCCTCCAGCCTCTATCTTTCTTCGGACTGAGCACTGTCGGAACAACACACGGACTCAAGATTTCTCTGACCAATCCTTTGTCCAATAACTCCTGTACCTACCTCTTGACCCCCTCATTTTCCTGTGGCTCCTGGTATGAGGTCTATATGGTGACTCACACTCCTCATCAGTGGCAACGAACGAGGTAAGTCGTCCATGATGATGTCAGCGAACTCTTCTAGTAGTTCCTGAATTTCATCTGGTAGATCATCCACTCTTGTGCTAGTCAGAACAATCCTTGGTTTTCTGACCACAAAGAATTGTGGATCTTCTTTCTTCTCCATCTCCGTAAGAAGCTCCTTCCCACTCATGAGAAGTATTGTGTTTCTTACTTCTGGTTTTACTTCCTTATCCTTTATTGGAAGCAATCTGTATGTCCTCCCATCCTTCTCCAGGGTGTATGTGTTCATTCTCCCGTCATGAACTACATTTATGTCATATTGCCATGGTCTACCCAGCAATAAATGACATACATCCATGGGAATGACATCACACAATATTTTATCATTATATCCCCCTATCTTGATGTCAACTAAGCACTGTTTAGTGACACTCACCTGATGTCCCTTCTGTAGCCATGATACCTTGTATGGACTCAGGTGATTAGTTGTCTCCAGCTCCAGCTTTTCTACCATCTCGGTTGAAATGAGATTGTCAGTGCTACCACTGTCAACAATAACCTTGCATTTCAAGTCCTTGGTTTTGCAAGCTGTTCTGAACAGTCTGGTCCTCTAAGTTGTGTCCTCCACCTCCTTCTCGGGTGTTAAGAGAACTTTGTGCACCGTCAGTGACCTCCCACTTCCGGTGTCTTCATTCTCAACATCACGCCTTTGTGCTTCAGCCATGTGATCTTCTCCACTATCTTTCTTTTTCTCTGCACACTCGAATGACTTGTGCCCATCCTTTTCACATGTGAAGCATGTGATTACTCCACCTCCTCTTCCTCTACCTCTGGTACGAGGAAAAGTGTTCGCATCAGCATAATCTCCCCTCTGTTAATTATGCTGCCCTCTTTGTTCAACATGTGGCCCTCGCTGTGAGGTTCCACCTCTCTCAATCTTACCCTGAGGCTTCTTCCATTCCTCCTTGGGCTTCTGATATTTCTCCTGGGAAAATGCCTTGCCTCTGGGCTAACTTCTGCCTCACCCTTGCTGACCTTGCTTTCGGCTCAGCTTCTCTTCGGCTTTCAGAGCCATCTGATAAGCATCCTCTACAATTCGGATGGTTACCATGCTCAGATCATCCTGAATGTCGTATCTCAGACCATTCAGATATCTAGCAACCTTCTCATCATCGCTCTCCAGATGACCTGCTCTGATGTTTAGTTGATAGAATTCCTTAGTGTATTCTTTCACTGTCATCAGTTTCTGCCTCAGGTTCTGCATCCTCCTGAACAAATTTATTTGGTAGTCTCTTGGGATGAACTTTGCCTTCATCTTTACAATCATCTGATCCCAACTCTTGATATTTTGCTTGCCTTTGCAGCGTCTATCGACTTGTAGCTCGTCCCACCATAATGCTGCATGTCCCTTCAACTTTGTGACAGCATGTCTCACCTTCTTATCCTCTTCGGTATCTTCATAATTGAAGTAGGTGTCAAGAGCCCTGATCCAATCTAACAGCTCTTCTGCATCCAGACTTCCTTCATAAGTTGGAATGTCCATTTTCATCTTTGAACTCATCCGGGTCATAGCTTTAATTAATCACTCGTTTGCTGCATCTTCAGCTGCAACTTCTCCCTATGGTTCAGCTTCAGCTTCACCTTCGGAATCACTTAGATCCCCTGCACCAATTGTGCGTCTTTGTGTTGTTTCCATCTCTTCGAGTCTCGCTCTGAGATCTCGTATCTGCCTTTCCATCTCTGGATTCCCTGCCAGTCTACCTCTTCTTCTCACCTCCCTATCTTTTGGGTCGAGTGACTGTCTTTCTCTCCTGGGCGGCATGGTGAAATCTTCCCTTCTTCTCTGATACAGAAAATAGAGAACCAATCCTGCTCTGATACCACTCTGACGCCTACCACACTCCTCGGAGCATGATCGCTCTCCTCAGGACCTTCTTTCTCTTCTTTCGACCGGAAGAACTCGATGGTTCTTCTATTTCCCGTTTGGTAAATCCGCACCCCATAGTTTCTCTTGGTCACGATCCCCTCTTCTTCCCTTCGGAGGATCGGTGTTCGCGACTTTGCGAGACCAATAGTCAAACACTACCCTCTCGGTTCCCCGAGATCCGATGCCTCAGTCAACACTGACCTTCCTTTCATCTATCGGGACTTTGGTTCTGTCGCAACCTCGCTATGTCACAACTTCGCTGCTCGCAAGGCCAAACACTTGACTCTTCAAATCCCGAGCTCCGATGTGTCGAAACACCGATACAACCTTATCGTGCGTTCGCGACTTTCCACCCTCACTTCTCGCGACTTCGACCTACCAATCTACAGACCTTTAACTCGCGAGTCCCGAGCTCGCGAGATTCCCAATCTCCGCCACCTATCTTGCATTCACTCCTGTGGCCCACACTACTTACGTCACTGTCGGAATGTCGTGACTCGTGGCTTAATGATTCCCACTGCCGATCCTTCGATGCTTTTATTACAAGATCCCGATAGGTGATCTCGCAAGTAATTCAACGGCCCTAGCTAACTTTTATCAACGCGCTACCCCTCCTGAGCTTAGAACTTCTGCGCGTTACGCAGTAACTTCCTTGCACCTTCGCAAGATCCAATGGCCCTCGAATTCTCGCGACTTCTCCTCGGAGAATTCCAACTATCCATTCTTCCCCTAACAATTCTTCAAAATGAAACAAGCATTTTTTCCACGAGACCTGTCCTCCTGCACGCAAAGTTCCAGCACTTGCTCGAACACCTCGATACGCATACTCTTTGTGAAATCCTTCGACGAATTCAAAGGCTTACTCCTCTTGAGCTTGTTCTCGACTTCTCAAATCCCTTTGAGAACTTCTTGTGCGCACTCCTTGCAGCAAATCTTCAACAACGTCTAAGTGTTGAAGTCCTTTGACCCTGCGCACTCCTGCAGCAGCAGTCTTTCGGTAATTTGCTCAGAATCGCAACTCTGAGACTTCACTTGGTCTGCGCACTCCTTGCACGGCACTGTGCCTATCTGTACCTTTGGAGAAAATGAGAACAAAAGATTTCTCTAATTGAACCCTGCAGTCATGCACTACTTGAGGACAATTCAACTGCACTCCTTGCAGGAATCTTCTGGCTCACTCAGAGAAACAATTGAAACTCATTCACTCACTCTCTCAGACTTCAATTCAACCATGAAATCACATACACAGCACATAAAAGCAAATGTATGACAGGAAGCAAATATTCATGAGCATAACATCAACATACAGAGAATAGACACATAACCATGGAATTGAATCAAAGCTTTCTCTATTAATTCAATGTCTGTACATGGGTGTTCTATACACAGTTCTCTGCTTGCTCTCCTACTTCAATATTCAGAATAATGTTACAATGTATAAACGAGGGTGTCTATATTCGTTTTCCCTCTTGAACTCTAAAGCTATCAAATCTACAATTAAATCCCTATCTACCAGCATTAAATCTATTAAATGCCTTCTTATCTACTAAGGACAAGAGATTAAAGACCCAAGGTCCCCTTTACAATACAAGTGTGCCCTCTCTTAAATGAACCATTTTAAGATTACGCAATAATTTCCAAGTATTTTCCAAAATGTGCGTTGGCTTATCCAGCTGTCTTCCGCTTGATGTGTTGGCTCACTTGATGTGTTGGCGATGCTCCTGCATCATACTCCTCGGCTTGAAAATATTCATGGGCTCCTGTCCATGAGCTCATACACGGTCTGTATGTGCTTCTGTATCATTGCTTCATTTTCCCAGCTGGCATCTTCCACTGAGTGATTATTCCACTTGACCAGATACTCATAGTATTCTTTTCTCCTGGTCTTCTTACCCACTCTCTTGTCTAGTATGCACTCCATTTGTGGTTTCCCTGCTAATGGAAATTGTTTCGTCCACTCGATCACTGGTCCCTCAGCTCCAGTTTCTGCTTCTCCAGCCCTATATGGGTATAAATCTGCCACATTGAATATCGAAGATATTTCGATGCCATCCAGCAACTCAATCTCATAAGCATTCTCTCCGAACTTTCTCAAGACCTTGCATGACCCGATTTTCTTAATCTTCAGCTTATTATATGTTCCCCTTGGGAACCTTTCCTTCCTTAGGTGTGCCAGAACCAGATCACCAACTTCGAACTGAAGTTGTCTCCGATGCTGATCTACTCTGCGTTTGAACTCCTTATTTGAGTCTATTAGTCACTGCTTCACCCTGCTGTGAAGTTCCTTCATCGCATCAGCAAAGTCTTCTACACTAGCGCTGCTAGTCGCAGTCTGTCCTAAATCTCACAATTCAGAAACTCCTCTCGGCTGCATCCCATATTGAACATGAAATGGACTCTTCCCTATACTACGATTCACTGAATCGTTGTATGCAAACTCTGCCTGTGGCAATATATTGTCCCAGCTACCATGGTGCTCCATCACCAAGATTCTCAGCAAATATCCCAGACTTTTTTTCACCACCTCTGTTTGCCCATTTGTCTGAGGATGATAGGCTGAACTAAACGCCAAGTTAGTTCCTAGATTCTTCCATAGCGTCCTCCAAAAATGACCTATGAATTTTGTATCTCTGTCCAAGACTATGCTTCTCGACAATCCATGAAGTCGCACAATCTCTTTGAAAAACAAGTTTGCAATGTGGGTCGCATCGCTGGTCTTCTGGCATGGAATAAAATGTGCCATCTTAGAAAACTTGTCCACCACCACAAAGATGGAATCAACACCTCTTTGTGTCCTCGGCAAACCTAATACAAAATCCATGCTGATCACCTCCCATGGTCTCTCTGGTATGGGCAATGGCTGATAAAAATATGCATTATGTTTCCTGCCCTTCAAATGTTGGCAAATCCTTCATCTGTCAACAAATCGCTTGACCTCTGCTCGCATGCCCACAATTCGCTCAGCTTCGTGAATGTCTTTTCATGACCAAAATGTCTGGCCAATCCACCACTGTGCTTCTCTTTCATCAAGTTCTCCCTCATGGAGCAATTCGGAATACACAGTTGATTGCCTCTGAACAGCAATCCCTCCTGGATCATGTAGTCTATCCATGGGCTCCGATATTTGAGAACTAGATTCTCATCTTCTTCGTACGCTTCTCCAAAATCTGCATCCCCTACGTACATATCCCTGCGATTTTCAAAACCCAATGTTTTGACTCGGAACTCCTGCAATAGCAAACATTTCCTGCTCAAAGCATCAGCCACTTTGTTAGCAGTACCTGAAATGTTTTTGATCAAAAACGTGAAATTCTGCATATACTCTACCCATTTAGCATGTTTCTGATTCAACTTATCCTATTGACTCACAAACTACAATGCATGATTATCGTTGTACAATACAAATTCTTTCGGAATCAAATAATGCCTCCACTTCTTTAATTCCTGTATGATAGCATAAAACTCTTTATCATACATAGAGTATTTCAGCTTTGCTTCATCTAGCTTCTCACTGAAATATGCGACTGGCATGTCCTCTTGGCTTAAGACCGCTCCTATGGCATATCCGCTTGCATCACATTTCACCTGAAATGTCTTCTGGAAATCCAGTAACACCAACACTGGTTGTTCTGTTATCTTCCGCTTCAATAGATTGAAGTTATTCTCAGCCTATGTTGTCCAATGAAAAGATTTATGTCGCTTCTTCACTGTGTCCATCATCACTGCGCTAATTCCACTGAAATTCCTGATGAACTTTCGGTAGAAACTAGCCAGTCCATGGAAGCTTCTCACCTCGAAAACATTTCTCGATGATGGCCAATTTTTTATCACTTCCACTTTACTCAGATCCATTTTCAACTCATTTGTCGATATAAAAAAACCCAAGTAAATAAGCTTTGTCTTCATAAATGAAGATTTATTCATATTTATCAACAGCTTCTCCTGCTGTAATCTTCTCATCACAATGGCCAAATGTTTCAAATGTTCATCCTTTGTCTTACTGTAGATCAATATATCATCAAGATATACGACTACAAACTTCCCGATGAATTCCCTTAGGACCTCATTCATCAGCCTCATGAATGTGCTCGGCACGTTTGTCAAACCAAACGGCATGACCAGCCATTCATACAAACCTTCATTTGTCTTGAATGTTGTCTTCCATTCATCACCTTCCCGCATGCGAATCTGATGATATCCGCTCTTCAGATCAATTTTTGAGAAATAATTTGCCCCACTCAGGCAATCCATCAGATCATCCATTCTCGGCAGTGGAAATCTGTACCTGATGGTAAGTTTGTTGATCGCTCTTGAATCAGTGAACATCCTCCAGCCTCCGTCTTTCTTCGGACTGAGCACTGTCGGAACAGCACACGGACTCAAGCTTTCTCTGACCAATCCTTTGTCCAATAACTCCTGGACTTGCCTCTTGACCTCCTCATTTTCCTGTGGCATCAATCTGTACGCAGCTTTATTCAGCAAACTATCTCCTGGTATGAGGTCTATATGGTGACTCACACTCCTCATCAATGGCAACGAATGAGGTAATTCGTCCACGATGATGTCAGCGAACTCTTCTAGTAATTCCTGAATTTCATTTGGTAGATCATCCACTCTTGTGCTAGTCAGAACAATCCTCGGTTTTCTGACCACAAAGAATTGTGGATCTTCTTTCTTCTCCATCTCTGTAAGAAGATCCTTCCCACTCATGAGAAGTATTGTGTTGCTTACTTCCGGTTTTACTTCCTTATCCTTTATTGGAAGCAATCTGTGTGTCCTCCCATCCTTCTCCAGGGTGTATGTGTTCATTCTCTCATCATGAACCACATTTCTGTCATATTTCCATGGTCTACCCAGCAATAAATGACATACATCCATGGGAATGACATCACACAATATTTTATCATTATATCCCCCTATCTTGATGTCAACTATGCATTTTTTAGTGACACTCACCTGATGTCCCTTCTGTAGCCATGATACCTTGCATGGACTCAGGTGATTAGTTGTCTCCAACTCCAGCTTTTCTACCATCTCGGTTGAAACGAGATTGTCAGTGCTACCACTGTCAACAATAACCTTGCATTTACAGTCCTTGGTTTTGCAAGCTATTCCTAACAGTCTGGTCCTCTGAGATGTGTCCTCCACCTCCTTCTCGAGTGTTAAGAGAACTTTGTGCACCGTCAGTGACCTCCCACTTCCGGTGTCTTCATTCTCAACATCACGCCTCTGTGCTTTAGCCATGTGAGCTTCTCCACTGTCTTTCTTTTTCTCTGGACACTCGAATGACTTGTGCCCATCCTTTCCACATGTGAAGCATGTGATTACTCCACCTCTTCCTCTTCCTCTACCTCTGGTATGAGGAAAAGTGTTCGCGTCATCACAATCTCCCCTCTGTTCATTATGCTGCCCTCTTTGTTCAACATGTGGCCCTCGCTGTGAGGTTCCACCTCTCTCAATCTTACCCTGAGGCTTCTTCCATTCCTCCTTGGGATTCTGATAGTTCGCCTGGGAAACTGCCTTGCCTCTGGGCTGACTTCTGCCTCGCCCTTGCTGACCTTACTTTCGGCTTAGCTTCTCTTAGGCTTTCAGAGCCATCTGATAAGCATCCTCTATAGTTCATATGGTTACCATGCTCAATTCATCCTGAATGTCGTATCTCGGACCATTCATATATCTAGCAACCTTCTCATCATCGCTCTCCTGATGACCTGCTATGATGTTCAGTCGATAGAATTCCTCAGTGTATTCTTTCACTGTCATCAATTTCTGCCTCAGGTTCTGCATCCTCCTGAACAGAATTATTTGGTAGTCTCTTGGGATGAACTTTGCCTTCATCTTTGAAATCATCCGATCCCAACTCTTGATCTTTTGCTTGCCTTTACAGCGTCTATCTGCTTGTAGCTCGTCCCACCATAATACTGCATGTCCCTTCAGCTTTGTGACAGCATGTCTCACCTTCTTATCCTCTTCGATATCCTCATAATCGAAGTAGGTGTCAAGAGCCCTGATCCAATATAACAACTCTTCTGCATCCATTCTTCCTTCATAATTTGGAATGTCCATTTTCGTCTTTGAACTCATCCGAGCGATAGCTTTAATTAATCGCTCATTTGCTGCATCTTCGGCTGCAACTTCTCTCTGTGGTTCAGCTTCATCTTCACCTTCGAAATCACTTAGATCCCCTGCACCAGTTGTGCGTCTTTGTGCTGTTTCCATCTCTTTGAGTCTCACTCTAAGATCTCGTATCTGCCTTTCCATCTCTGGATTCCCTGCCGGTCTACCTCTTCTTCTCACCTCCCTATCTTCTGGGTCAGGTGACTGTCTTTCTCTCCTGGGCGGCATGGTGAAATCTTCCCTTCTTCTCTGCTACAGAAAACAGAGAACCAATCCCACTCTGATGCCTACCGCAGTCCTTGGAGCACGATCGCTCTCCTCAGGACCTTCTTTCTGTTCTTTCGGCCCGAAGAACTTGATGGTTCTTCTATTTCCCTTTTGGGAAATATGCACCCCATAGTTTCTCTCGGTCATGATCCCCTCTTCTTCCCTTCGGAGGATCGGTGCTCGCGACTTCGCGAGTCCAATAGTCAAACGCTACCCCCTCGGTTCCCCGAGATCCGATGCCTCAGTCAACACTGACCTTCCCTTCGTCTATCGGGACTTCGGTTCTATCGCAACCTTTCTATGTCACAACTTCGCTGCTCGCGAGGCCAAACACTTGACTCTTCGACTCCCGATCCCCAATGTGTCGAAACGTCGATACAACCTTATCGCACGTTCGCGACTTCGCACCCTCGCTTCTCGTGACTTCGACCTCCCAATCTACAGACCTTTAACTCGCGAGTCCCGAGCTCATGAGATTCCCAATCTCTGCCACCTGTCTTTCATTCACTCATGTGGCCCACGCTACGTACGTCACTGTCGGAACATCTCACCTTGCGGCTTTGCGATTCCCACTGCCAATCCTTCGACGCTTTTCTTACAAGATCCCGATAGGTGATGTCGCAAGTAATTCAACGGCCCTAGCTGACTTTTATCAACGCGCTGCCCCTCCTGAGCTTAGAACTTCTGCACGTTACGCAGTAAATTCCTTGCACCTTCTCAAGATCCAACGGCCCTCAGATTCTCGTGACTTCTCCTCGGAGAATTCCGATTGTCCGTTCTTCCCCTAACAATTCTGCAAAATGAAACAAGCGTTTTTTCCACGAGACTTGTCCTCCTACACACAAAGTTCCAGCACTTGCTCGAACACTTCAATACACAACCTCTTTGTGAAATCCTTCGATGAATTCGAAGGCTTACTCCTCTTGAGCTTGTTCTCGACTTCTCAAATCCCTTTGAGAACTTCTTCCGTGCACTCCTTGCGGCAAATCTTCAACAATGTCTAAGTGTTGAAGTCCTTCGACCCTGCGCACTCCTGCAGCAGCAGTCTTTCGGTAATTTGCTCAGAATCACAACTCTGAGACTTCACTTTTCCTACGCACTCCTTGCACAACACTGTGCCTATCTGCACCTTTGGAGAAAATGAGATTAAAATCTTTCTCTAATTGAACCCTGCAGTCACGCACTCCTTGCGGACAATTCAACTGCACTCCTTGCAGGAATCTTCTGGCTCACTCAAAGAAACAATTGAAACTCATTCACTCACTCTCTCAGACTTCAATTCAACCATGAAATCACATACACAACACATAAAAGAAAATGTATGACAGGAAGAAAATATTCATGAGCATAACATCAACATACAAAGAATAGACACATAACCATGGAATTGAATCAAAGCTTTCTCTATTAATTCAATGTCTGTACATGGGTGTTTTATACACAGTTCTCTGCTTGCACTCCTACTTCAATATTCAGAATAATGTTACAATGTACAAAGGAGGGTGTCTATATCCGTTTTCCCTCTTGAACTCTAAAGCTATCAAATCTACAATTAAATCCCTATCTACCAGCATTAAATCTATTAAATGCCTTCCTATCTACTAAGGACGAGAGATTAAATACCCAAGGTCCCCTTTACAATACAAGTGCGCCCTCTCTTAAATGAACCATTTTAAGATTACACAGTAATTTCCTAGTATTTTCCAAAATGTGCGCTGGCTTATTCAGATGTCTTCCGCTCGATGTGCTGGCTCGCTTGATGTGTTGGCGATGCTCCTGCATCATATAATGATCTTTGATGCACATTATTAGTGGCTCATTTATTGATTGGATTCACTTATCATGATGTTATGACTTGAGATCCTTGGAGGGCATGCTCATTTGTCTTTGCAAGACCTAGTTGGTGGACAGTTTTGGGAGAACAAGCTTAGCTTGGGCTTCCATGGGGCTGCAACCCCACATGTTGGATGTCAGGGGTCCATATGTTGGATCCGAGAGATGAAGTATTGGAGACCTAGAAGATGTTGTGGAATACTTATCCCAACCCTCACATGCCAAACAATTTTCCCAGGAAGGGAAAAACGTCTTATGTTTTAGCTTGACGTCATGTTTGGGGGGTTAGGGCATGGTGGTGAGGTGATATTCATTGTCACTTGGATGTTTTTAGGTGTTTGAGGATTTGACCATGAAGGAATACATTTGGATGCTTGAAACATGGATTTGGGAAGCCTTACTACCCTCCTACATCACCAACAACCTTCTCCTAGTGCCAAAATGTCCCCTAAAGGGGTGACGTCCATGTAAATTAGGGTTTTATTTGTGCAAAAGTGAAATTTTAAAGGAATTGTTTAATATTATTTTGTAAAAGGGGAAATATTAGGGTTATTGACCCCTAATATTGTGTTTTCCCTAATATTATGTGGACAAATTATGTTAGCAACATTTTGTATAAATAGAGATCCTAAGATCTCATTTTGAATCATAACATTCCTCTCCCATTGTGAGAGAAGGCTTCCCTGCCTTTGGAAAATTTGTATCTCTTGGATATTTTTTATGGTTATCTCTTGATGTTATGGTTGATGGAAGTGATGCGCTAGCCTTGGAATGCTTCTCTCTTGCTATTGTGGTGGATTATCTTAGCATTTTTCCTTGAATTGGTATGGTTTTTACTTTCATGCTATTATTTGTTTCAAGTCAAGGTTATTTTGCTAGGAGCTAGGTGGGAAGTATAAGGGCATACACCCCCACCATAGTATTCATCATTTTATGATTCATGTTATTGGTTAAACAAGGGTTTGCTAAGAGAAGTATAAGGGCATACAACCTCTTAGCTTAAACCCTAGCTAGAGAAACTTGCCTTGGGGATTATGAGGGTTTACACCCCCAAGGAGGTAGCTTCTCAAGATTTTTCTTTGCATGGCCCCATTAACCCAATTATTAAAATCACTGGTCATTTATTATTGCATTGGAGAAACAAAATTGTTGCCTTGGTAAAGGTGAGTTCTTCAAGTTTTAAATCTTTCTCTTTTGGATAGTGATCTTGATGCCTTGGGGATTCTTCCTACCTTAGGGCATCCCCTTTCTCCCAAAAATTCTCATTTCTATACTAATTATTTTCCTACAGCCATTAGGCTACAGAAAACCCTAACCCTAAACTCTAATAACTCACAAACTAACCCTAGACTTATGCTAAAAATTTGCCCTCATAATCTACTTGTTATAATGGACTTTTTGGGAAAGTTTTGGGAAAGTTTCATTGGATCATTTTTCTTCTGTAATACATTGTATGCTACAGCCATAAGGATGATAATTTTTACTCCATAAATGATATATAATAGCCTTATTTGACTTCTCAAGATTCATGCTATTCGGTGCAAGCTAGACTAGTCATTGTTGTTTCAAATATTGCATGTTTATCTGAACTTGTAGCACTTTTAAGTTGCAGCCTTTTATATCATTTTATTTATGATGTTTAACATTTTTTATTTCTGCAAAATTGGGACAACAAGATTAACTTGTTGGTCCACCTAACATACTATATGCAAGTGTGGTTTTTCTTGTGTCTCAGACAGGTACAAAACACTTTTGCAGGTACCCAAAGGCTTGGAAACTTTTAAACCACCCAGAGATAAGTCATAAAAGCCTCCTTTCTCTTTCAATCACTAACCATTAGGGGGATACCTCTTTTCCTTCCCTTCCATCTGTCTCAATCCCCCCAGGGTCACCAGGATCGCCTCCCTAGAGTGACCTAGTCACCCTTGAAGCATGGGACCTACATCGAGGTGACATTGGGTGTAGTGTCCCATAGTTGTAACACTTTATTTTGTGGTTGGGTTGGGATTGACCAACCTACAAATTTTTATATAACAAAACCATTGTTGACAGTGTCATGTTGATAATTGCCATCCTCGTCCTCATTTAGAGTGTTTATTTTTGGTTTTCTCCCGCTTGCCTCGATCTTGTGCATGCCTAATGACAACACAACCATCCCAAATTCAACACCATCAACATGCATATTTGATGCTCAAACTATGGTTGCTTAATTCAATCAATCACTATCATTTCAAGATTATGTTTGTAGATTACCAATTTTTTCATCTTGTCACAGAAGCTTTACGCGGAACCAACCATATGCCCGGCCTGGTACTCATCCATGAGCTCGTCAATGGAAAATAATTAGTTCTAATGATTATGGAAACAAACACAACATACGAAGAGATAATTGCAAGAGGGATATCTAGAGTTCAAGATATGGTGGTTGGAGGAGGAATGATAGGCCATTGTTTTGAATTATACATCGGGCACAACCTCTACTCCCAAGGGAGTAGTTCAAAACCATAGGGGAATCTACACAATGGTTATGGATGCTCTTTTAATGTGGGGTATAAAGTTGCAGGTTGTTTATCTGTGGACTCCTCCCATGTTTCACGCCAACGGATGGAGTTTTCCATGGGGAATGACCACCCTCAACAACACAAATATCTGGCACCTAAGGAAATTCGGTTCTAACATCATCTACAAATCCCTCAAAAACCACTAGGTTACCCATCTCTACGTGATGCCTATGGTTCTTACCATGATTGCAAACGTAGATCCATCAGACATGAAACCTTTTCCCGATCTTAATGGTCAATGCTTCTCTTCCCGCTATTGTGCTGCTAAATATTGAAGCGTTGGGATTCTCTGTTACTCATGGTTATGGCCTCTTCAATTGAATTATCCTAATTATGTCAAATAAAAATCCCAAGGTACCAGAAGTAATGGAGAGCATATTCCATGTTGATTGGTACATGCAGACCAACTGAGTATGGATTTTGTTCTCTATAGGTACATTGAATCTCTAGGGATGAAATAGATCTAGAATTGGCACCATGGATCGAGTTCAACGAACTAAATACCTTCCAAAAATCATCACACCATTATGGAAATATTCTTCATGTTATGTTTTTCAAATGAAAATCACCAACTACATTTCACTTGTAGATTGAACACATCATGCATAAAGCTTATCAACCTTATATCTTGCTACTTTTGGTACCAATGAAGTTTTGAAGAGAATCTTTGATCTCAACCTATAAAGAGTTTTTTTCGGTCCACATAAAGAGTCCATAACTGAAGAAAGATCATGTCCTCCAAACCTGTCCCTCATTGCCACCTTAAACATTAGATCAACTTGTTTTATCCATCTTCATAGTTAATATGTGAATATCAGTTTACAATAGGTAGCTTCTTTCTTTGGTTTCATAGTTCAGTGGTGCTTCTTATGACTTAGATGTAGTTGTGTAATTTTAAATCATTTATAGAATATACTTGCTTGCAATGAGGAAACATAGTAGAATGAATTGGAGAAGAGAAAGGACTTTGTAATACAATTGAGTTTCCAGCTAAAAACATAGAATAACAATCTAGTAAACAGTATATTGAGTTTTTTGTACTACAATGTTTTCAGGTTTCCAGTTGGAGTGCTTACTTGTTCAACAAGAATATCTTATCCACATCCTTTTCACCAAGGGATTCACATGAGGCACATGTGTAGTTTGCTTTAGAGCGTGGTGTTCCAGCTATGATTGAGATCTTGGAATCTCGTCGACTTCCATACCCAGCAAGAGATTTTGATATGGATCATTGTTCAAGGTGTCTGATTCCATGGAATAATTATGGTATGATATCAAACCTCAACTTTATCAAAGCCCTGAGGTATGTCTTGGAAGATATTGTTAAGTCAAACTAGGAGGTCTCTTTTACTTTTGATGTATAATCTTATTTTAGTTAGTAAAAATGCATGCAAATCTTGATTATGTGTGTGTGTTGTCATTTGTTTTTAGCATCAGATGGTATCTTCTTGATGGAATTTGACTGGATCTTGAGGCCTGGTGGTTACTATATTTTATATAAACCTACTATAAATTGGAAAACACATTTTTAGGGCTGGCAGCGAACATTTGAGGACTTGAAGCAAGAACAAGATGAAATTGAGGATATTTCCAAGCGTCTGTGTTGGAAAACAATTGTTTAAAAGGATGACCTTGCGATATGGAAAAATCCTACAAACCATGTTTACTGTATTAAAACACAAAGAGTGTTCCTCCAATGTGTGAATATGGTAGCCCTGATTCTACTTGGTATGTACTTTTTTCAATATATAATCTATGCAAGGAAAAAAAATAAACTATTAGACATTAATATTTTTCTTTAATGGACTGTTGAAAGATAAAAATCCATTTGACAATCTGTTTCTTATACTCTATTTTGCAAAGTCTAGTTATCCTAACTCCTTTTAGGCCAACATATTTCATATTACTACTAATCATATTGGCTTAGAAACATAACAGTAAGATTGATTACTCATTGTCTTGGACTGGATTATAAGGTACAAAAATTCAAATACTTGCATAACCCCTCTTCCACAGGTCAAGGATATTTCAGATATTGCAGAAGGGGATGTGGATAAGTGGCCACAAAGACTAACATATGTTCCATCCATAATAAGCAGTGGAAGTATTATGGAGATTACAGCTGAAAATTTTACTCAAGACACCCAACTTTGGAAAGCTAGTGTGTCATACTATGGAAGTATGACATGTTAACTTAATAAATTAAGATATCACAACATCATGAACATGAATGCTTATATGGGTGGTTTCGGTGTTTCCTTTGTCAATGACCCTATTTGGTTTATGAATGTGGTACCTTCAGATGCTAAACACAACACACTCAATGTCATATATGAGCGGGGATTGATTGGAACATATCAGAATTGGTATGTCCCTAAATTTATTCAACAAAGTTTTAAGTCCCTTAAGTATTGCATTATTTAGGTAATCTATCTAATGGAAGAACCATATGGAGGCAGGTCAAGATTAAATGTATGTCTTTCTTGGATGCAGGTGTGAAGTATTTTCAACATATCCCCGGACATATGACTTAATTCATGCCAATGGAGTTACAAGCATACTCATTCTCAAGGTATGGTCGTACTGCATTGATGGAGAGCTATGGAAATTTAAATTATTTTCCATGGCAACATTGTTGAGGAGATGATGTTCAGTAGTCACATCACGTATATCGACTGGAAAAATTTACATTGAATTTTTAGTTAAAAATAAAAAATGATATATATATATATATATATATATATATATATATATATATAATTTAACCTTCGAGACTTGATTTTTAATTATAAGATAATTATAAATCTATTTAAAGTTTCAAATTTTCCGTAATTCAAAGTCTCCTTGTACTTTCAAATATAGAAAAAATAAAAATAACAATAATGGTTTTAAAATCCAACATTCAGATTAATGTTAATCCATTTGCATTTAACTGCACACAATCCAATACAATCAAATACCATATTCTTTACAAAGAATGATAATAATAATTTAATCTACCTCTCAAATTTTCGTTTGTCCATTAGACACTAATGGTCATCGGTGACAGTTTTACAATTTTTTAAGTGAATTTCTTTTATACCTCCCACTGGATAGAAATCTTCGAAACTTGGCCTGCATTTTTCAGGGAAACAATGCACCCTTAAATGCATGGTTCAGAGTATATTTTCTTTTATACCTTAGACAAGATAGAAATTTTTTAGAGTTGGCCTCCATTTTGCATTGAGCAGTGCAAAAATACATGTGTAGTTCAGAGATATATATTTATTGTTGCATTGTTCATTGTTATTGATCATATAGCCAATGTCAAATTCTTTCCTAAAGAAAGACACATTAATGAAAATGTCAAATCGCATCTGTAAAGAGATGCGGCCACAACCGAAGAGAAAGTGACCACCATAGAAATCTGGTCGACCTGGGGTGGCATCTCGGAGTTAAAGAGACCAGTACAAATTCAAAATTTCAAAACAGTGTGTGCTTGAGTGTAATTAAAATATTTTTAGTATTTTGTAATTTTTTGAAAATTAAAACTTTGACATTATTATATTAGTTCCTAATTTTAAAAATAGTGAAATATAATTTAAAAAACGTTTTGGAAATCTTTAACTCAATATAATTTGTAATTTGAAAGATAAGTAAGAAGTAAAAGATCACTATCTATTTCTACATCTACCGTTACATTTTTGTTATTGGTATTGTTATTGGTATTAATCTAACACATTGTAGGGCTTATGGAACTCACCCTAGAGTTCATAGATAAAGTGTTAGTTATCTCATAATTATTGTTTTTTTAATGTTTTCTCAAACTTCATTCAAACTTATATATATATATATATATATATATTATATCAGCACAATACATTTGAATTATCCTCAAATGAGTACACCTAATCTTTAGTAGTATATAGTATTCAATTTGCTTTTACTAGAAAAAATTTGGGCCAAATCTAATGTTGAACTTTAGAAATGGAAAAATTTATTTCTTGATATAATAAAAAACTTATTTTTCTGATATAGGATTTTTTAATAAGTTCCATGTGTTATTGTAGACTTCACATGGTTCGAGGTCTACCATTAATGAAAAAATTAAAACTATGTCATGTTGATCTTTGTGTTTATGTAAATCAATCATTATATTATTGACCAATTTAACAGTTGTAATTAGTTTGTTTGTGAGTTGAAGGGCATGGTATTATGACATTTATGTAAATCAATCATTACATCATTAACCAATTTAACAACTATAATTAATATGTATGTGAGTTGAAGGGCATGGTATTACGACATTCTGTCATTGAGGACGTGGTATTATGACATTTATGTAAACCAATCATTACATTATTGACCAATTTAACAAATATAATTAATATGTCTTTGAGTTGAAGGGGCATGGTATTACAATAGTCATTGTATCGATTGGACAATCATGGAGATTGGGGGCTCTGACACCTAGAAATCTGTTATCTAGAACCATGAGTGACATATAGAAATTTATATTTTTTTATCCTTTTTTGTTTAAAAAGATGGCACTTATACTAGCTTAGATTTATCTTAACCCCAGATCTATTAAACACTTAGAGGAATCACAAAAAAAATAGGTGTACACTTTAAACTTCTCACTGCTTAAAAGATCCAGAGTTAAGATGGATCTATTCTATTCTTGTTTATTTATTTTAAATTGCATGATGATAATTAACGAATGGTGGTTAGAAATCTGACCTCAAATTTGTTTTTCAATTTAATTCATAATGTTACCCATGCATGTGACACATATTTTCTACCTGAGTTGTAGAGTGCATCACACTTATCCTAGTGTAATAACTCAAAGGAAAGCAATTTCCACCCTTCATAATGTATTCCTGCTTCGTGCTTACATAAAAAAAATTGACTACACATCAATACAACAACAAAATCGCTGAGCATAAATGAGGTAAGCAAGGTAATGTAATGAAAAGGTATCCAATATGTCTAAGAAGAAGACTCTATGATACCAAAAAAAAAATCTAATCAAATGTTAGGGACTCTATTGAAGATGCTATTAGGGAAAAAAAAGAGTGTTTTGATGAGCATTCTACACTTCCCATGCTTTAAAACCAAATCAAGTTAAAGAAGTGGGAGCAGTGTCAACAAGTAACATGCATTCTATGATTCCCAATTCCCAATATTTGAGAGAAAATCATGCTAAAGGGTTTGGAGAGGCAACCTATTGTGATCCCTCACAACCCCTCATTAATTAATGTTACGTATGAATGTAGTATGAGAATCAAGAATAATAAATGTCAATATAGTTGTATTTACATTAGTGAAGCCTCACAACTCTTCTTCCATTAATCTTAAGTATTAACAATGTAACACTCCCTCTTTTCAAGGAAATATTTTTCACCGACACCATTAATATTACTCTGGATCTCAATTGAACTTTCCTTCTACAAATCTAAAATTGATGGAATATTGAAATCGATTATTGATCCTACCAAAGGTTCAAGAAAAAACCAAAATACCATCACCACATCTTGAACCTTCAAAGAACATTGACCTCCTATGAATTCAAAGGAACATAACCCTTAACAAACAACAACCTACCAAACTCCATAACCCCTTGAGTCAATTTCACAAGCCAAAATATTCACACCACATCATGAGATGTTCAAAATTTTCTATCAAAAAAACAATGATAACACCCTACAAAACTTTCATTGATCTTAAAATACCAAGCTCATGATACATGAAACAACCCACACAAGGCCTCCATCAACCTGTAAATTGGGGTATCTTTTCCATGCATCTCAATACCCACAATCATTGAATCACCAACCTGAACAAGGCCAACTCGCTCTTTCTAAGACAATCCAACAACTTGTCCTAGTACTCTATAATGAACCAAATGTTCAAAATATCATAAAATAACAGAAGTACACACCATGTACAAAATGTGAGCATGGAGCACAACTCCAAGATAGATAAGTTACATAATAACTCCTTAAATAATAGGGGAACCCCCTCCAAATAACCAATTACCATTCATACTTCACAATTCCCATGACACAATAA
>ML811906.1:27311-75797 GCA_009831015.1 Picea engelmannii | reverse complement strand
TCAGCTCAATCGGACATTCCAATCAAAATTTATGATAGTTTTAAGTGAACATACCTTTGAAACCCTGATTTGGAGTCTGTCCTCCTAGCCGACCTTCCTTCTTATGTATCTCTGCAATTTCAGCCCTTCTGAGTCTGAAATTGTGATCTGTAGTACTGTAAAATTTATACTTTGAAATGCCACATGTCTTACCAAAATTGGACTTGCCAAGTGGAAGTTATGGTAACTTCCCCACACCTTGCTGATTTTTGGCTTTCTTAGAGAGTGAACTTGTAAACCGTGCCTCGTGCACAATAATTGATATAAAATTATGAAAATTGTATGAGAAATACTAAAGACTATATAAGGTCCAATGCAAGTGGTCTCACTCAATTTGGATCCTCTATAAAGAATATATGATTGTTTTACCTGGAACACATGTTTGCGACTAGTTACAGGACTAGTAAAAAACCCTATCTTGCACATAGTGTATCTCCAAAATTACAATGACCCAAAAGATGAAATTCATACCATAGATACTATGATAACTCTTATAAATATCCTCCAGTTTTTGACTTCAAAAGTGGCTCCAAGAAAAAATTATAGCGAAAACTACAAAATTTATGTATTGAAGAAGCAAACCCCTAAGATCGATGTTCTGATACCCAATGTAATGAACCAAAATGCTCAAAATATCATATAATAACATAAGTACTCACCATGTACAAAATGTGAGTGTGGAGCACAACTCCAAGATAGATAATTTACACAATAACTCCTTAAATAATAGGGGAACCCCCTCCAAATAAGCAAATACCATTCATACTTCACAATTCCCATGTCACAATAATAAATACATGATCTTTTATATATAGTTTTTCACACTTGCACATGAGGCCCCTTTACTACTAGGCCGACCCTATTACATATATAATTACACATTACATGTACATTTAGGCCCATATATTCCCCCCCTTGGGGTCATATCATATACATTTAGCCATATATATGCCCCCCTTGGGTCATAACATACTCCTCAGTGCTCCCATTAACTACATGTTTTAACTTGTACAATTGTCTAGAAGCAATCATTGATTTCCCCATGAATATCAATGCAATACGAATTGAACTTTCCTTCTATAAATCTAAATTTGATGCAATATTGAAATTAATCATTTATCCTACCAAAGGTTTTAGAACAAACCAAAATACTATCACCACATCTTGAACCTTCAAAGAACATTGACCTCCTATGAATTCAAAGGAACATAAACCTAGACCAACAAAAACCTACTGAACTCCATCATCCCTCGATTCAACTTCACAAGACAAAATCTTCACACCACATTATGATATGTTCAAAATTTTCTATCAAAAAACCAACAATAACACCCTGCACAGATTTCATCGATCCTAAAATATCAAGCTCATGATACATGAAACAACCCACACAGGGCCTCAATCAACCTGTAAATGGGGGTATTTTTCCAATGCATTTCAATACCTATGGCTATTGAATCACCAACCTCAAAGGGGCCAACTCCCTCTTTCTAAGACAATCCGACAAATTTGTCCTAATACTTCTCAATACTCCCATTAACTACATGTTTGATCTTGTACAACTGTCTAGAATCAATCATTGATTTATATTGGAAAATTGGTTGTCATTGATGTCAACTCAAGAAGAAGCCCTGAAAAAAGCTTGGAAGACTATAGAAGTAATGGGTGTATTTTAAGAAGTCTCCAAAGTAGTCCCCTTATGAAATAGCTTTAAGCATGGCCCTAATGGAATTATTCTTTGAAGAATTCTACAAGAAGACCTGGAAATATAGTTAAGTGGTTAAGTGGTTAAGAAGCCCCAAGGGTGTAGTCATTAAGACCAAAGATAATTGAAGAAAAATATCATGAAGGACATTGCAAATGAATTCAAAACCTCATTGGATTGATAGTCCTCATCAATTGTTTTCGAATGGTAGGTGCCATGGCATGTGGTTCCTCACAGTTGAGAAGTTATACCCTCTTACATATGAAACCACGAAGTATGGTCAAGAAACCCCAGATCTAAGGTTAAGAAGTTAAGTTGGACCTAAAGTTAAGTAAAGGACAAAAGTTGTTGCAAAAAGAAGGTTACAGGTTGACTCAAAGATCAAGTAAAGAAGTTACCTATAAGGGTATAAATACACATCAAGAATATCTCATTTCATCACCAAGCAAGGATGTGATTTCTTAAGCGAAAGTCAAGTAGAGAAGTTGTGCAAAGCAGGGAGTGCTCGGAGCCGCAAAATGGAGAATTTTCAGAAAACACTATTTGAGTAGACCCTCGTGGGTTAGGTATAGGGTGTCCATCAAGGACCACGCAGGTTGCACAAGACTCGTCATGCAAGGCCCTGCGAGTTAGCCAGTCCATTCCAGCAAGGATGAAGAAATTTTTTGAGGAAGGTGCTATTCTCTTGATGTTGAAGTTAAGGAAGGTATGATGATCTATGATCTCATGCACCAGGTTTTCAAATGTTGAAAGGTATGTTTTTCCATATTTTTTTAGGCTTGTATCTTGGAAGTTTTGGTATATGCTTTGAGGCATATCTTAGAGGTTATGGCACATGTTTGAGGGATATTATTGAAGATTTTGGCATAAGTTTTATGTGTTCATTGAGGTTGTATTAGTTTTTATGATGATGGTGTATCAATATCAGTGACAATAATAGTAACAGTTGGATTCTCTTATTTATATTCAAGGGAGTAAGGAAGGGCCAAGGAAAGGGAGGTGTAGCTTCCTTTAGGTTGGAGCCTGTAAAATAGGGGGTTGGAGCCTCCTTCCAGTTGGAGCTAGAGAATATAGGGAGTTGTAGCTTCCTTCAGGTTGGAGCCTATAATCGGGAGGTTGGTGCCTCCTTCTAGTTGGTGATAGAAAATTTTGGAAGCTAGTGTTTCCAGTGGATGTAATCTTCTGATACATTAAAACGCATTCTATGGTTTTCTCCCACTTGGGTTTCCACGTAAAATTATTGTGTATTATATATATTTGGTTATATGTTTATGTTATCTTGAATGCAACAATATATTGAATGGAATCATAAGTGATAAATTCAATTCTTACATTTTGTGATTGAAATGATAATAATTTCATAATGTTGATTCACCCCTCTCACAGTATTCCAACAATTGGTATCAGAGAAGGCCCTTCAGAAAAAGTCTAATCACTAGAAGGTAGATCATGGAGTGCACTAAGAATGGAACACCACCGTTTGATGGTCAGAACTATGCCTTCTGGAGAAAAAGGATGAAAATGTGTGTGCAAGCACAGGGATTTTATGTCTGGCAAGCAGTAGTAGATGGATACAAGGAACCTACCAGTCCCCCAATAGATAAATATGGAAAGAAAATTAGTGAAAACAATTCGAAGGATAAAAATGTTATTTTGAGTGTCTTGGTTAGTTCAGTATATGTCAATGTTATGTATTGTGACTCTGAAAAGGATGTTTAGGATAAACTTCAAAATGTTTACAAAGAAGATGCCAAAGTTGAAGGGGCCAAGATTCAAACTTATAGAGGTCAATTTGAACAACTGAAAATCAAGGAAGATGAAGATATTGCAGCTTATTTTCTGCAAGTTGATGAAATAGTGAACGCTATTAAAGGCTTAGGAGAAGAAATTAAAGAACTAGTAATTGTTCAAAAGGTATTAAGGTCTCTTCCAATGAGATTTGATCCTAATATTTTAGCCCTAGAAGAAAGAAAAAATCGTTCTACGATGAGAATAGATGAGTTACATGGAATCCTTATAGCTTATGAAATGAGAATAGAGAAGGATAATCCATCCAAGAAGGAAGCATCTTTCAAAGCATCCAAGAAGACAAGAAAGAATAAGAAAAAGTCAAAGTCAACCTTTAGTTGCATCGATGATTCAAATGAAGATGAAGAAATAGCCAACTATGTAAGGAAGTTGAAGAGAGGAACTGGAAAGTACAAAGGTAAGCTTCCTTTAAAATGTTTTAATTGTGGTAAAACTGGTCATTTTGCTGCTAAATGTCCTTATGCTAAGAATGTAGATAGTCATGAAGAAGAATCTCCCAAGAAAGAAAATAAATATCAGAAAGGAGACAAGAAAAGAAACAAAAATAAATTCTTTAAGAAAAGACTCTACTCAAGAGAAGACAGTTCCTCATCTGATGAGAATGATGATAGTGACAGTGACTCAGAAAGAGTGTTCTTTATGGCATTAGAAACTCAACAAAATGATAAATAATATTATGAAGAATAAGGTGAAGTAGATATTGAAGAAGAACTAATCAACACCTTAAGTGAGCTAAAAAGAGAAAGGAATAGAAACAAGTCACTCAAGGAAGAATTGATCAAGATAAAGGAGGGTTCTCAAAATCCCAACAAAAAATATGAAGAAGTTCAGCAGATGATTATAAATCTAAAGTTCCAAGTAGAAGAAGCCAAAGGATTGAAGAAACATTCAATAACCATTTGGAAGAAAAGGAGAAAATGAAGGAGAGTTTGGAAGTAGAAATAGTCTCATTAAGAAAGGAACTTTAGAAGAAGGACATGCAACAAAACAACACCGAAATATTAGATGAAATCATCGACATTCAAAGGCCATACTATGACAAAAATGGACTAGAATAAAACCAAACACATACTGAGAAGGGTCCGAGCTCCATGATGATAGAAAAAGAAGTAGAATAAAAGAGTTATGCAGAAGTCAGTAGAGGTCCCATCAAGAAGGAAGAATGCAAGTCTTGAAAGGAAAAAATTTGGGTAATGAAAAGAACTGAAGGAGAAGATCACAGAAGAGTTGCACCACCTAGAAGATCTAGAACAGAAAATCAATAACCAACAATGGAGAGAACTCAAGAAGAAGATTACAGAAGAGCTGCACCACTTAGAAGATCCCCCACACTCAGGTACCAAAATATTTTTCTTGGTTTATGTTATTCCTGTAACAATTTTTGGCACAAGTCTATAAACTATATATCCTATGCTAAGAAAATAATCAACTATGAAAGGTACTCTAGAAATAATTATCACGGAAAGCCTAAAAAACTATAACAGTTTTGGCTCATTAAATAATGAAGTAGAATGTTAAAAATGCAACAATTTTGGACACATGGCCAAATATTGCAAATTGACCGTTCCTCCAAAGGAACCTAAGAAGGATTTCAACAATCATGTAAAATCACCATCAAGAATATGGACAAGAAAGCAATATAGTTTCAATATCAAAGAATGTGTGATTGCTCTACAAGCCCAAAACAGAAAAAGTGAATGGTATGTTGATAGTGGTTGTTCAAAGCACATGGCAGGGGGAAAGGACAGATTTGTAACTCTAAGGAAATAAAACGATGGATCGATTTTGTTTGAATTCAACCAAGATTATTGGAAATGGCATAGTCAATCTTGGAAGAAAATAATCTAGGGCAGAAAATGTCCTACTTGTTGAAAACATGAAGCATAATCTTCTAACTGTGATTCAAATGTGTGACCAAGGATACATACTTCTATTCAACTCAAATAAATGTGAAATAAGGAAAGAAGGATCGGGTAGATTGGTGGCAACAACAATAAGAACTCCAAACAACATATACATTTTGAATGAGATTAGAAAGGAAAGGTGTTGATTGGGAAAGGAAGATGAAGTTGTCTTTGGCACACAATAATGGGCCATATGAACTTTGAAAGTCTTGTCAAAATCAACAGAAAGGAAGCAATAAAAGAAATTCCTAAAATCTCAAAGCCAACAAGAACAGCCAACATGGGAAAAAAACAAGAACTAAGTTCAGGAAAAAGGAATACTCTACAAAAAACCATTGTAGATTGTACACATCGATCTATACGGACTGATAAGAAAAAAAGGGTTGAATGGAAAACAATACTTCATGTTATTTATTGATGATTATACAAGAATGACCACAGTCTGCTTTGTGAAGAAAAATTCAGAGGCATTCGAATGTTTCAGGATATTCAAAGAGATGGTTGAAAACAAGACTGGCTTGAAAATCAATTGCTTGAGATCAGACAATGGAGGTGAGTTCATGTCAAAATAATTCATAGATTTTTGTGAAGAACATGGAATAAAAAGGAAATTCTGAGCAGCTAGGACACCTCAACAAAATGGAATAGTTGAAAGGAAGAACATAATTGTACATGAAATGGCCAGATCCATGTTGAAAGAATCTAAGTTGGGTGATATATTTTGGGTACAAGAAGTACATACAATTGTCCATATCTTGAACAAAGGAATGCTTAGAAGTAACAATGATAAGACTCCATGTGAACTATGGAAGGGAAGACTGGCGAACATCAAGCACTTTAGAGTGTTTGGAAGAAAATGTTACATAAAATGAGAAGATAACAAGATTGGAAAATTTGACTCTCGGGTTGATGAAGACAAATTGGTTGGATACTGAAGCAAAATCAAGGTATACAAATTCTACAACCTTAGACTCAACAAAATAGTGGAAAGCATCAATGTAAATATTGATGAAATAAATGTGCTAAATACCAGAGAAGAAAGAAGAAATTCAAAAGAGTAGGAAGTAGAACTAAAAGAAGAAGAAGAAGAACTAGAAGAGAAGAAACCAGAAGTAGAGAAAGATGAAACAAAAGAAAATCAGCAAGATCTCCAGACACCTCCTAAGACACCTAAACACTGGTGTCAGAAGAATCATCCACCGAAACAAATTATTGGGGATAAAAATGAAGGAATAGAAACTCGAAGAAGCAAACAAGCACCAGAACAAAGAAATATAAGACTATTATCGATAGTTGAACCAAACAGCTTTGAGGAAGCCAACAATGATGAACATTGGATCAAGGCCATGGAATAATAACTAATCAAATAGAGAAGAATGAAACATGGGAATTGGTTCCAAGACTCGAGGAATAAAACATGATTGGTACAAAATGGGTGCTTATAAATAAACTAAATGAAGAAGGACATGTAACCAGAAACAAAGCAAGGTTAGTATGCAAGGTATATGCTCAAGTTAAAGTAATATATTTTGAATAAACCTTTTCTCTTGTCACCAAAATGGAAGCAATCAGAATGATCTTGGCCCATGCATGCTCCAAAATAATCATAGTCTATTTGATGGACGTAAAATCAACATTTCTAAATGGGGAATTAGAAGAATAAGTCTACATCAAACAACCAGAAGGGTTTCTATTGTCAGAAAGGGAATATTATGTATGCATATTGAATAAATATGTGTATGGAATCAAGCAATCTCCTAGAGCCTAGTATTCAAGATTGGTCAAGTACTTACAACAACAAGGATTAAAAAATGACAATGCATATAGCAATCTCTACATAAAAGTGGATCGAGACAACATACTTATCATTGAAGTATATATGGATGACATCATATTTGGAAGTGACAATGACATGTTGAGTAAGAAGTTCTCCAAAGACATGTAGAGTGAGTTTGAAAAGTCCCTACTTGGTGAGTTGACTTTCTTTTTGGGACTCCAGATATCTCAACTAGATGAAGGAATTTTCATTTCCCAAACCAAGTACATCAAATGAATGCTAAAGAAGTTTGGAATGGAATATTTCAAACTTGTAAGTACTCCTATGGTGACTGGCTGCAAGTTGATAAAAGATGATGAATCTAAGGAAGTAGATCAAAGACTCTATAGATTGGTGATTGACAACCTACTCTATGTGATAGCCTCAAGACCAGATGTGATGCAATCATTTGGACAGGTTGCAAGATTTCAAGCAGCACCAAATGAAACTCATGTTATGGTGGTAAAGAGGATCTTCAGATATCTCAAAGGAACGACAAAGTTTGGATTTTGGTATCCAAAAGGTAATGAGTTTACTATGGTCACCTACACAAATGCAGATTGGGTAGGAAGCATTGATGATAGAAGAAGTACTAGTGGAGAAGCCTTCTACTTGAGTGATTTTCTAGTATCCTGGTTAAGTAAGAAGCAATCCTCGGTATCTTTGTCTATGGTAGAAGAAAAATATATTGCAGCAGCAACATGTTGTACTTAGGTCCTCTAGACGAATCAAACCCTGCAAGACATACAAGTAAACCATGATGAGCCTATTTCAATATTCTATGACAATACTAGTGCTATAAGTATCTCCAAAAATATAGTGATGCATTCCAAGACCAAACATATTCCTATCAAGTTCCACTTTCTATGGGAACAAGTCACATAAAATAATATCAAGTTGGAGTACATTGGGAAAAAAGAACAGATTGCATATACCTTCACCAAACCTCTCCCAAGGAAGACATTTGAGTATCTTCGATAGAAACTAGGAGTATTTTTTCCCCACGGTGATCTACATGAGATTTTCCAAAGAATATAGGGGTACAGAAATGGTCAGGGGGAGTTACCATTTTCCATTGTTGTCAAAGGGGGGGAGAAAGAAAAAAAGCATGAAGACAGGGGGAGTGCATGAATACAAGGGGGGCAATGGTCACAAGGGAGTATGAGTGTTTCCATATGTTATAGCGCAATTTGTAGGTTGGGAAAAGACTGACCCAACCACAAAGCAAGTGCTACAACTTGGGAATCCTACAGCGAATGTCACATCGATGTAGGTCTCGCACTTCAAGGGTGACTAGGTCACTCTAGGGAGGTGATCTCGGTGACCCTAGGGGGATTGATATGGAGATGGATATGGATGAAATTGAATCCCCTATAGGTCAAGTCTAAGTGGGATGAAAGGTGGGAAAATATTCTTGGTAATTCAAGTAATTTTTTCCCCACATGTATAGTACTTCTCTGGATGATTGTACATTCCCGAGACACAAGAAAAGACACTTTGCAATGATATATGTTAGTTGTATCAGAAAGTTAATCTTGATGTCCCTAATTTGCAGAATTAAATGATAGTTTATATCAGAAAATAAAACACCTAAATTGGCATACAAAGATATAAACTAGTTAAGTAAATCAGCATCAATATTAGCAATGAATATAGGCTGAAAGATGACACTTCAAGGATGACTAGTTCATTATAGGGAGTTGATCTCAGTGACCCTAGGGGGGTTCAGATGGATATGGATATGGATGGAATTGAAACCCCTATAGGTCAAGTCTAAGTGGGATGAAAGGTGGGAAAATATTCCTTGTAAGTCAAGTAATTGTTGCCCCACAAGTATAATACTTCTCAGCATGATTGTACCTTCCCGAGACACAAGAAAAGACACTTTACAATGATATATGTTAGTTGGATCAGAAAGTTAAGCTTGTTGTCCCTAATTTACAGCAGTAAATGACATTTTATATCAGCAAATAAAACATCTAAATCAACATACAAAGATCTAAACTAGTTAAGTAAATCAACATCAAGATTAGCAATGAATATAGGTTGAAAGATGGCACTCAAGAAGCTAGATACGATGGTTGTTGTGAACATGTTTTTTATGAAGAAAATTTCAGCCTTATGTCTGTAGTATTCACTGGCATGCAGCAGCAAAATCAACCATGAAAAAGTGCAAAGATCTATCCCAAAAGATGCGCCCTAGTTAGTAGACTAGGTGAGTGAAGTTAGAGAGCTAGTCTAGGGTTAGTTTAGGAGTTATGAGAGTGTTAGTATCTAGGGTTATGCAGCCCTAATGGATGTAGGTTAAATTTTGTAACAGAAATTAGAGTTTTTGGAGAGATGGGATGCCCTAGTGGGGGAAGACTCCTCTCAATGAGAAAAATCAACTTCAAGCAAGAAACCTTTCAAATGACCAAAAATTGTGTTTCCCAAGGCAATGATTTTATATCTTCAATGTAAATAAGTAATAATAGTGCCTTTACTATTGGTTTAATGGAGTAAAATAAACAAGATCTAGAGAAACTGCCTCCTAGGGGGTGTAAGCCCATTTACTTCCCAAGGAAAGTTTCTCTAGGCTAGGGTTTAGGCTAAGAGGGTGTATGCCCTTATACTTCTCTTAGAAAACCCTTATGTAATCATTGAGATGAAGCAATAAAATGATGAAGACTATGGTGGGGGTGTATTCCCTTATACTTCCCACCTATCTCCTAGCATAACAATACTTGGCTTGAAAAAATGATAGAAAAATAGTAGAAAACCTTACCCAAATCAAGAGAAATGCCAAGATAATCCACCACAAGAGTTAGAAAACACCATCCAAGGCTAGCACTAGACTTCCATCAACCATTCACCAATATATAGCCATACAAAACTGCACAACAAATAAAAAGAGCCAAGTGTGGTGCAAATTTCAAACCAAGGCCTATCACAAGACGGAGTTATGTTTAAAATCAGGTCTTATGTTCTCTATTTATACAAAATGTAGCTAATATAGTTTGTCCACATACTTTAGGGTAAAACACAATATTAGGGGTCAACAACCCTAATCTTTCCCCTTTTACAAAATAATATTAAAAAATTCTTTTAAAATTTCACTTTTGCACAAATAAAACCCTAATTTAGGAGGACGTCACCCCTTTAGGGGACGTTTTTCCACTTTGAGGAAGTCGTTGGTGTTGGAGAAGCATGGGTAGGCCTCCAAAGGCCTCATGTAAAGCATCTAAGCACTCTCATCATGGTGAATATTCTCTTCTCCTCAAAACATCCATGCGTCAAAAGAGTGGAACCTCACCACCATTCCCTAGCCCCCAAAGCATGACATAAAGCTCAAAAATAGGATGTTTTTTTCCTCCTGGGAAAATCGTCTGGAAAGTGAGGGTTGGTTGGGCTATGTTGTCCAATTCATCCTCAAGGCCTTCCAATTTTGATCTCTTTGATCTGGAATGTGGGCCCCTGGCATCCAACCTGTGGGCTTGTAGCCCCATGGAAGCCCAAGCTAGGCTTGTTCTCCCAAAATTGTCCACCAACTAGGTCCTGCAAAGACAAATGAGAACGCCCTCCAAGGATCTCAAGTTATAACATCATGATAAGTGAATCCAATCAATAAATAATCCATCCAAGCATGTGCATCAAAGATCACTATATCAAACAATTAACAACTCAAAGACATTATGTGACTTGACAAGCTTGAAGCCAAGAGGGTTGACGAGGTGTCCTATTGGGTAGATCTTTCCCTAGGTCATGGAGAGTTTCCAAGAGATCCCTCTCTAAGCCATGTAAAGTGGTTGAAGTGGTTGGGTTCAAGACTCAATGGGCATAGGGATCATGACATATAAGGGGTCGTAGTGTCTCATTCATGGGTGCATTTGTAGAGGGTGTGTGGTACCTTCGTCCGCAATACACTTCTTCCAAGCCCTTCAATTTCCTTTTATCTTTCTTTCTTTATTTTCTTTCAATATATCATAAGGAGAGGTTGAATTTCATTTCCCTCACGTGGTGACCAGGTGGTGGCAATGCCACCCACAAACATCTAATGGAAGTGAGAATTTTGGCTCGTGATGAGACCCCCTTTCTCTGAGCCATGCAACTGAGAGCCATTTCCCTGGTTTGGTAACTAGATGATAAAAATTTCATACCTCTATATATCCATGGATGTGATAGGTCAGCTCGTGATGAGACCTCCTATCCTTCAACTAACCTTTAAACATTCTTTATTATATTGTGGGTCCCCTTTATTCAAAGATAAGTGTTTCATTGCTTTCTTGGGTGATCCGTGGGTGAAACATCTGGAAGGCTTATACAAGGATTTAATCTTTTACCCAACATCAACCCCTCTGGGTCTTTATCCCCTTCTTCCCATAGAATGAGGGACAACCCCTTCTTGGGTCAATACACCCTAAAATCCCAAGACATAAGGAAATGGAGGGGAACAATGATGGAAAGTGGTAAGTATGGTCGAGAATGGCACAATGGATCATTAAGGGAGTTCTTGGTAGCAGACCCATCCCTAAGGAAAACCACTTACTAGGGAACAATGTTAACCACCAAGGTGAAGCAGGGCAAAAGGCATAATGTCCAAGCATATATCATGAAATCTAGAGCAATATAAGATACAAAATAATCAAATGGCTTGAATATTGAAATGATTCTCACCATAATACTGAATTGTACCTCATGGAGCAAGGCCCACTAGGGGCAGCGTCCCCCGATGGGGATTTAGGGGCAAAGCCCCTAAAGGAAAAATTGCCTTGTAAATGTATATTGTAATTTCATAGTAAATTTGGACCATTCATTATAAGGTCACAAATCTGACAATAGAAGTTATGTTAGGGTTTTGTTCCCTAGAAGGAAACACTCTTTTATGAGGGAATTGTATTCCGGTTGTGTATCATTGCGAATATTGTATTCTAAGAGAGGAGAATGTGAGAGAAAGAAGAGGAAGTTACAATGGGTGTCTTGTAGGTTGTATCCCTTCATTTTGTTGGATAATAAAAAGGTAGGACTTAGAAATTTCTCTGGTGGACGTAGCCCACACTAGGTGAACCACATATATCTGTGTCTCTATTATATTGTGTATATTTTGTGTTTTATTTCCACATTTGTTTTATTTTGTTGCTCCACGATCCTGTTTTTTTTACAAGGAGGACCATATCACAACCTCCACGGGTCAACAAACAAATCTTGTTCTTAGCAACTTTATATTTTCCAAATCTTTCATGGTTGACTAATGACCCCATACACCATTCCCCTTTTTGGCCCCCCATTCTTGCAAAAATCCCATCGAACATTCCAAAATTCCACGGCAAACCTGGAGAAGATATAAATAATCACATGATGAATTTCCATCTATGGTGTTCTTCAAACACCTTTATGGATGACTTCATTCGATTACAAATTTTCTGGGGAACCCTTACAGAATCAACAACTAAATGGTATATAGAACTATTGCGTAACTCCTTTGACGACTTCAATTCCCTTTCCATGGCATTTTTTACACACTTTAAATTACCTATTTGATATGAGACTAGTATTGATCTCTTAACCTTGTTACGCCAATAAAATTACACCCATATTTCAGATCACATTCATGAATGGAGGCATCGACGACGATTAATCAAAGACACAATACTAGATCAATTATTAGTTGATTGGTTTACAAAGTCCCTTTTTCCTCCTATATCTTGAGATGTCACCATGAAAGGCGTCATTACCAAGAAACAAGCTATCAGTCAAACCCAGTATTTAGATTTGGTATACTCTCAATATGGCACGTTATACGACTTGATTCCTAACCCTTGATCGTCAAATGATCAAACCAAAAAAACACCTAGAACCCGTGTCAATGGTATAATCGGTCCTATTTCCACAGATAAAACTGGTCATATGACTAGGAAACATAGCCAATCGACTAAATCTACCAATCCTAGCTTATCTGTTCATACCAACACTCCATGTAAGCCCTCTTCCCAAATTTCCGAGGTTAATACGGTGCAATTGACCACACCAAAAAACCCACAGCAATTTGGAGGAAAAAAGAAGGGTAGTAATAATAAGAAGAAAAAAAAAATTCTAATCATTCGCGCCCTAAAACCCAAGAAAACAACATTGAGGGAAAGACCAAGCGAAAGGCCAAATATCCCTACATGATTTGTAAAGAGGATAATTTCACTAAAGATTTTCCTCATCTCGTTGAATATCATAAATATCTCGAGTGAGGCACATCCTCTTCTACACTAGCAGTTTTAACAAACCCTTTCACCCCCCCCCCCCCCNTATCATGCAAACATAAGCACCCCCACTAGGGGGCAACCCTGACTCCCTGTCAGTAAATATATTGATGGTTAAATTTGCGGCCATATCTATTAGAGCCAATAATTACGATTCTCCAGAAGGTGATTCTTTACCCAAGGATTCGCCTTCAACTACCCCACCCAATGGCCCTCTCACACTATAGAATCCAGTTATCGAATCTTCCATATGCCCTCCAAAAGGAGTAATTTGTAGCACTACACATAACCCCAACATTCGGGCAACTCGACACTATAGTATAGTAGAAGATCTCGCCCAAGCCCCTTGTGCCATGTCAGCAATCGAAGTGCTGTAGTCATGTCTTACATAGCGTAAAGCCTTATTATCATCCATCGGTGTAATTGAACTTGCAGAATCCAATGTATTTCCTTCAACATGAATTGCAATGAATCTTGTCTATCACATCAATTGGCATTAGAAATCATTGTCTGATCTCTCAATAAAAATATTTTTCGAACAATGCTCGATGAAGGCATCACAACATGCATCATGTCCTTGACATGTTGGAAATATCTTGGTTCTCCCCAACTTACCACATCTGAAACCATCCTCAAATATTTTGATGGACATTTTTTCAAACCCCAGGGAATTCTCCCCTCATTACCATTTGAACTTGCAGGAAAAATTGTTTATGTAGAAGTCAAGGTGATCGACACCACACTTAACTATAATTTTATTTTAGGTCACACCTAGTTTTACTACATGAATGTTGTTGCGTCTAGTGTCTTTCGACTTGTTAAATTTCCCCACCAAGGGAAGATCGTTCATATAGACCAACTAGACTTTTGTACACCATACATGTGAATCAATCCTAATGTGAATGTCCCTTTTGTAGTAGAATCTACTTCGGGATGTGAAAGCATCAGGGTACGTAGTTATCCCTCTTTAATGGGGACTTTTACCCTCCCCCCACCAGAAATCAAATCAGAGATCTCCATCAATATGATATCCGTGGTTACTGGTAAACCCATCGGTTACAATGACCCATGGGTAATTCCTCTCCCATTGGAAATAAAATCTTATGGTGACACCATGCCACTATCACCGATGTAACTGGAATATTTGGTGATACAATCCATAGGATAATCTCTTGATTCTCATTCTAGTCTCCTACTGGATGAGGAACTAGATCAATTTTCCTCTCCCTATTGGGTTAATCAAGCTTCAATGTCACACGACTTTCTTAACCTTGTCCTACCTTTAGACAAAGCCATTATGGAAGTCATGAATTTGTAAGATAAACCTTGGGATGATTCTCACCATCGATCATCCTTCTTGCCCAACAAAGAAAAGAAATACACCCCAATACAAACCCTTGTTTCAACTGATATTCAAGATCCATACCCTGTACCTTCCACATCAAACCTTATTTTTTCTAGAAGGCAATTTGGGAAACATTTCCAAAACTATTTCGATTGACATTTTAGTTAAACCTGGGGTCGTGGAAAACATCCATATAGGAACATATTATTCCCCTGAATAAATCAAATCTTATACTACCCTATTTAAACAATTCTACGACATTTTTGCCTGGTCTTATGAAGAAATTCCAGGAATCGACCCACGAATTGTTGTCCATGAAATTAAAACTTATCCCAGAGCTCATCTAGTTCGACAATGACTCCACCCAGTTCATCCAAGGAAGGCAGAATTTCAAAAATTATTGAACGTTGGTTTTATCTATCCCATGCCCCTAACTAAATGGGTTTCCAACATTGTACCGGTTAACAAAAAACAGGGCACCATCCGAGTATGTGTTGATTATAGGAACCTTAATAAGGCATATCCTAAAGACAATTTCCCTACCCCTTTCATCGACCAAATTATCGATGATTGCGTTGGATGTAAAGTCGTTTCATTTATGGATGGCTTCTCTGACTATAATCAAATCGAAATTACCCTGGAACACCAACACAAAACCGCTTTTATCTACCCATGGGGAACTTTCGCATATTGCAAGTTACCGTTTGGTCTTAGAAATGTTGGTGCAACATTCCAGTGGGCCATGTATTACACCTTCCATGACATTAAACATATCGTACAACCTTACCTAGATGATCTCTCGATCTGGTCTCCCAAGCGACCTGGTCACGTAAATCATCTGCGCAAAATCTTCGTGCACTATCGATATTACAACATTCGCCTAAACCCACACAAATGTATTTTTGTTGTGGAGTATGGTTGTTTACTTGGATTCATTGTACGTAGGTTTGGAATCAAATTTGATCCCCTCAAATTTGAGGCAATCATCAAATTTCCTCCCCCCACCTCCGTAATCCAACTTCAAAGTTTGCAAGGGAAAGCAAACTTTCATAGGCGTTTCATCGCCAATTATGTCGAAGTCACCAAAGGTTTCACGCGATTATTCAAAAAGGGTGTACCTTTTATTTGGGATGAACAAGATCAACATTCTTTTGATCGTTTGAAGTAGGTTCTTACATCCACACCGTTACTCAAACTTCAAATTACAATAAATATTGCATTTTATATATGGCAACTTCTGGTACTACCATTGGCATGGTATTAGTCCAAACTGACGATCAACATAATGACCATGTTATTTACTATCTCAGTAAGGGCTTAGTTGGTGCAAAACTTCGATACCCATACATTGATAAGTTGGTGTTGGCAACCATTTACATTGTCCAACGATTCAGGCATTATATTCTTCTCTGGACCACCATCGTTGTCTCTGATGCGAATCCAATGCAACATATTTTGTCGCGCCAGATATTGGGGAGTCGATACTCTAAATGGAATGTCCTGCTACAGGAATTCGATTTTGAATTATCCACCCCAAATCCAAAAAATATTTGATCTTTGCAGAATTAATGATCGATCTTCCCCGAGCCTTTGATGAATTTGTGGTACAAGATTCGTTTCCCAATGAATCTTTGTTTCTCATCGACTCATCCGATCCTTGGTATGGAGACATATTGATTTATCTCCAGACCCAACATTTCCGACCTAATATTTCTAAGGACGATCGTCGTTGCATACACCATCAATATCGAAATTATCTCATTGTTAGTGGTACCCTCTACCATCATGGAGTATATATGATATTACGTCGATGTTTCATCCATTATGAAGCCGAAAAAATCCTCAATGTTGGTTGTGGAGCCTGATTATCTTCTTGATTCAGAGGTATTTTTTCTCAACCATTTTTATACCCCATGAAGACTATACACCCCTCCACGCGAGGGGGGTGCAGGGGGGGCTTTCCCCCCCTGCGGGGATTGGGGGTCTCATCCCCCCGATTGGGGGATCTGGGAGCCAGCGGGCCCCTAGAGGGGGTATGAGGGAAGCATCCCCCCGAAGGTAAAATTTTCTTGTAAATGTATATTGTAATTTCATAGTCAATCTTGACCATTCATCATTAAGTCACAGATCTGACAGTAGAGATTATGTTAGGGTTTTTTTTTCCCTAGAAGGAAACCCTCTTTTGTATGAGGCCATTTGTATTGTGGTTGGGTATTGTATTGGATGTATTCTTATAGAGTATATTGTGAGAGAAAGAAGAGGAAGTTACAACAAGTGTGTTGTAGGTTGTATCCCTTCATTTTGTTGTATAATAAAAAGGAAGGACCTGGAAATTTTTCTGGTGGACATAGCCCACACTGGGTGAACCACATATATCTATGTCTCTATTGTATTATGTATCTTCTATGTTTTATTTCCACATTTGTTTCATTTTATTTCTCTGCGATCCTATTTTTCTAACAACTGGTATCAGAGCAATGGCATAAGAAGGAAAGTTTAGGGTCGAGAAATTTAACGGCCAAAACTTCTAGTTGTGGAAGATGCAAATGGAATATTATCTATATCAGAAGGATCTTTACATATCATTGAATAGAAAAGAAAAGAAGCCGGCTAGTATGAAGGATGAAGAATGGGATATTCTTGACAGAACGGCACTGGGAATATTACGGTTGTGCTTGGCAACAACGATGGATTTTAACATTTCAAGCGAAAAGACAATAGAGGATCTGATGAAGAATATGGATTCACTGTATGAAAAACCCTCGGCCTCCAACAAGGTATTTTTAATGAAGCATTTATTTAATATGAATATGTCAAAAGGTGGGTTTGTTAATGACAATTTAAATTATTTTAACACGGTCACTAGTCAGTTAAGTTCTGTAAAAGTGATATTTGATGATGAGATTAGGGATATTTTGATTAGATGTTCATTTCCAAAAAGATGGAATATCTTGGTCATGGTTGTAAGTAACTCTGTCTCTGGTTCAAACACCTTAAAGTTTGATGATGTTGTTGGTGTTATCCTTAGCGAGGAATGTGAAGGAAAAGCACAGGTGAGACATCAAGTAATGCTTTGATTGTGGAAAACAGGGGTAGACAAAGGAAAAGAGGAAAGATTCAAGGGAACCATGGGAAGTATAGGAAGGGAAAATCCAAATCCAAACTGAGAAAGATAGAGTACTAGAATTGCGAGAAGAAAGGACATTTGAAGAAAGACTACAAAGCTCCAAAGAAACAAAGAGATGGACAGCAGGAGAAAAATCAGGAAGCAAATGTAACAGGTGATTTGTTACAAGATGCTTTGATTCTTTCTGCAAATAATATTTCTGAGTCTTGGGTAGTATATTCAGGGGATTCATTTTATGCCACACCCCATAGGAAAAATTTTCTAGATTATGTTCAAGGTGAATTTGGACAGGTTCATTTGGGTGATGATGCACCATGCAAAATTGTTGGAATGGGAAAGGTACAAATAAAGAAAAAGAATGGAAACCAATGGTTGTTGAAAGAGGTAAGACATGTTCCAGATCTAAGTAAAAATATAATTTTAACAGGGAAGTTGGCAAGTAAAGGTTGTATATTTATATTTACAGATAAGGCATGGAAGCTCACCAAAGGATCATTAGTGATAGCAAAAGGAGAGAAGGTAGGTACATTGTATTTATGTACTGGTAATACTAACTCTTCTATCTCTTTAGCTTCTACAAGAGAGGATACATCACTATGGCATCATACTCTTGGACACATGAGTGAGAAGCGGATGCAGATACTTCACAAAAGAAATTTGTTGCCAGATATTAAACAAATTTATTTGGATTTATGTGAGCACTGTCTTTACAGAAAATAGAAGAGAGTCAGATTTCTCATAGTCAGAAAAGAAAAGAAGAGTGAAAGGTTAGAGCTTGTGCATATAGATGTATGGGGACCAGATCAGGTATCATCTCTTGGTGGCTCTCATTATTATGTTACTTTTATTTATGATGCAACTAGAAAAACTTGGGTTTATTGCATTCGACAAAAATATGATGTTTTTGATACTTTTAAGAAATGGAAAGCGTTGGTTGAGAATGAGACAAGAAAAAGGTTCAAGTTTCTCAAATTAGACAATGGAGGTGAATATTCTAGCAAGGTGTTTGATGATTATTGTTCATACCATGGGATTCATAGAGAGAATACATTTCCAGGAACACCACAAGAAAATGGTGTGTCAGAAAGGATGAATAGGAAAATCATGGAGCGTGCAAGGAGTATGATATTGCACACTGGGTTGCCCTTACAGTTCTGAGCAGATGTTGTGGATATTTTTGTTTATTTAATAAACAGAGGACCTTCAATCTCTTTGGATGGTAGAATTCTAGAGGAGGTATGGACAGGTAAAAAATTAAACTATTTTCTTTGAATACTTTCGGTTGTGAATCATTTGTCCATATTGATAAAGAAAGTAGGACAAAGCTTGAGGTAAAATCCAAGAAGTGTACCTTTACTGGATACGATGTTAATGATTCTGTTTATCACTTATGGGATTATGAAAATCACAAAATAATTAGGAGTAGAGATGCCATATTCAATGAGAAGGTCATGTATAAAGATCAGGTTCAGGGAAGGAAATAGGAAGAAGAAAAACTAGAATACATGGTGCTTGATGAGATCACTGAAAAAGAAATTCCAAAGGTACCAGAAAATCAAAATGTACAACAACAGGAGAAACATGTACCTCAAACTCCTGCAAGTGTTGTTATAATATATACCAAGTTAAGTAGACCCCGTGAATGATACTCTCTTTCATTTTATTATTTATTATTGATTGATTGTGGTGAACTAGAAAGTTATGAAGAGGCAATGCAGGTAGACACTAAACGAAAGTGGGAGCAAGGCATGAAAGAGGAAATGGATTCCTTGGTAAATAACCAGACTTGGGACTTGGTTCAGTTGCCTGCAAGAAAAAGAGCATTGCATAATAAATGGGTTTATAGGTTAAAGGAAGAAGATGGAGGAAAAAAGTGGTACAAGGCTAGACTTGTTGTAAAGGGGTTTTCACAAAAGAAAGGTATATGTTTTTTTGAAATATTTTCTCCTATTGTTAAAATGACTTCAATTATGACTATTTTAAGTCTTGTGGTAGTAGAAGATTTTCATCTTGAGCAGTTAGATGTAAAAACAACTTTTCTCCATGGGGATTTGGATGAAGAGATATATATGCAACAACCACAGGGGTATGAGGTCAAAGGGAAGGAAAAATTGGTATGCAGGTTGAAGAAGAGCTTGTATGGCCTAAAGAAAGCTCCAAGGCAGTGGTATTTGAAGTTTGACAGGTTTATGATAGAACAAGGTTATAGTAGATGTCATTTTGATCACTGTGTTTATTTTGAAAGGATAGAAAATGGAAGCTATATTATCTTGGTATTTTATGTAGATGACATGCTTGTTGCAGGGTCTAATATACAGGATATAAATGTGCTCAAGAAGAAATTATCTAATTCATTTGTGATGAAGGATTTGGGTGCTTCAAAGAAAATCCTTGGTATGAGAATAACAATAGACAGGAAAAATCGCAAATTGGCATTGTCTCAGGGTGAGTACATAGAGAAGGTGTTGGAGAGGTTTAAAATGCAGAATGAAAAACCAGTTAGTACACCTTTGGCCAACCATTTCAAATTAACCAAGGAAATGTGTCCCAAGACACAGGAGGAGATAGAATACATGTCCAGGTTCCCTTATTCATCAGCAGTTGGCATCTTGATGTATGCTTCGATGGTTTGCATAAGACCAAATAATGCACATGCAGTGGCAGTTGTGAGCAGGTATATGAACAATCTGGGTAAATATCATTGGGAGGCAGTAAAGTGGATTCACAGGTGTTTGAGAGGTACTACTACTCATGCATTATGTTTTGGAGTTTCATACACTGTTTTACAGGGATATGTTGATTCAGATATGGAAGGTGATAAAGATAGCAGAAGGAGCACCACAGAGTATGATTTTATTGTAGGTGGAACACCAATAAATTTGATTTCAACACTGAAAAAGGTTGTTTCACTTTCAACAACAGAAGCAGAGTATGTTGTTGCTAAAGAGGATAGTAAAGAGATGATTTGTTTACAAAGGTTTATGGAGGAATTGGGAAAGAAGAAGGAGAATAGAAGGCTGTATTGTGGCAACATGAGTGCCATTCATCTTGCAAATAACTTAGCCTTCCATTCTAATACTAAACATATACAACTCGGGTACCATTTCATAAGGTCATCTTTGGAAGATGGACAATTGAAGTTGGAAAAGATACATACTAGCCAGAATCCTGCAGACATTTTAACAACAGTAGTAACCAAAGAGAACTTGAGTTCCTGATCAGTTTCAATTGGACATCATGTATGAAGGAGGAGATGAGAAATTTTCCAGGTCCAAGGTGGAGTATAGTCCAGCAGGTACAACAGTAGTGGAGTTTTTTTTATCGGTCTCCAAGCGGGAGATTGTTGGTTGTGGAGCATGATTATCTTCATGATTCAAAGGACTTTGATTTCAGTTGTGTTTATACCCCATGAAGACCATACACCCCTCCATGTGGGGGGTTTTCATGGGGATCTTTCCCCCCCTGCAGGGTCCAGAGGGCTCATCCCCTCGGCTGGGGTATGGGGGAAGCATCCCTCGAAGGAAAAATTGCCTTGTAAATGTATATTGTAATTTCATAGTCAATCTTGACCATTCATCATTAAGTTACATATATGACAGTAAAGATTATGTTAGGTTTTTTTTTCCCTAGAAGGAAACCCTCTTTTGTATGAGGTCATTTGTATTGTAGTTGGGTATTGTATTGGATGTATTCTAAGAGAGGAGACTATGAGAGAAAGAAGAGGAAGTTGCAGCGGGTGTGCTATAGGTTGTATCCTTTCATTTTGTTGGATAATAAAAAGGAAGGACCTAGAAATTTCTTTGGTGGACGTAGCCTACACTGGGTGAACCACGTATATCTGTGTCTCTATTGTATTGTGTATCTTCTGTGTTTTGTTTCCACATTTGTTTTATTTTATTTCTCCGTGATCCTGTTTTTCTAACACTCAATGACCGCCACTCTGGAGAATGTGGTGGCCATTTTTCTCGGTTAGCCACAACCCGGAATATCTTACGCATAGGATATTATTGACCCATAATTTTTAAATATTGTATAAATGCGGTAGAAAAATGCAACCCATATCAATTTTTTTCTAAAACACTGCATGCTCACCCCACTCCTTTACATCTAGTTGTCGCAGTTGGCCCGTTCGCTAAATGGGGCATCAATTTCACTAAATGTAAACCCCATTTTTTCGTCGATCATAATTGCATTATTGTGGTCATTGATTATTTCACAAAGTGGGCAGAAGCCATGCCTACCTTTTCTAATGACACAAAGATTGTTGCATTATTCGTATTCAATTATATCATCGCATGTTTTGGTGTGCCTAAATCTATTGTGACCGATCATGGATCACATTTCTGCAATAGCATGATGAAGAAATTATATACTATGTTGCATTTTAACCAAGAACACTCATCTCTCTATTATCATCAAGAAAAAGGCCAAGTTGAGTCCATCAATAAGGTACTCGAAACATTACTTCAAAGGATGATAGGGAAACATAAAAACAATTGGCATTTAATGTTATCCTTGGCCCTATGGGAATACCAAACCTCTACCAAAACTGCCACTGGTTTCACACCCTTCCAACTCATTTATGGCTTGGAAGCAATTTTCCCATCGAATGCGAGCTCCCTTCCCTCAAGCTAGCTATCGAACTCTTGCCTGACACTTCCGTCGAGGAAGAAAAAATTCTATATTTATCCCACCTTGATGATCGATGTCAAGAATTCATCATGGCCAATGATTATCACCAAAAGCACATTAAAACCCAATACAATCAGAAAATACGCCCTCAAACCTTCTCGGAAGGCGATTTAATTTTGGTCTACGACCAAGACCGTGAGAATTTAGGAGCGGGTAGGTTCAAACCCTTATGGCATGGCCCCTATATAATTAAATGAGTTCTTAAAAGAGGATCCTATGAGCTAGTATATTATAGGGGTAATCCATTATCGGAGCCCCGCAATGGGCTCTACTTGAAAAAGTACTATGCATAAGCCTTAGGCTATCTAGTGCTTTTGTACCATATGTATTACAGTGTGCTATTGTTGATTTTTTTCCCCTTTGTGTGATATTCTTTTTCAATCTACTTATCCTTCTTAAGGCTTGAGTTGTAGATGTCATTGTTTCCCTCACCCTATTTTGGATATGTGGATGGAGCTAGTCGCACCTCTCGGAATATCACTTATGTTTCCTAGGTAATCATTTCACCCACCAATGATGTAGTAAGTTCTGGAGGCATATATCTCATCCCTACAACAAACAATTTTGTTGAATATAATTTCATTATTGAACTTCTCATCGAAGCATCCACTTTGGGAATACGCCACTTGATCGTGCATCTAGATTCCAAACTTGTCATTTCAAAACTCAAATTGAATTATTCTATTCGACACCCTATCCTTTTTCGGAAATATTTGAAGGTAAGCTTTGATGCAGGAGCATCTACATTGGCATTAAAAGGAGGAAAGGCTGGAGTAAAGCACATCATCCAACACATGCATGAAGCTGATTTGGACTATACAAAGGGGAGCACACCTTTTTGAATTTGAAACTTTATGAAAATAAATGTAATTAATGAATTGCAGGCTAAGGCCATCCCTAAAGATCCTCTTGGATCAATATCTCTTTTATGTAAAGGTTGTATTGTACATAGGTTGTGCATCAGTCCTTATCTTATTTGTAAATTTTATTAACTTCTTAGACCTTAGTAGGTGGATTCATAAATCCTGATAGGATAACATTAGGTTGTTGGGGGGGGAAGCTCGATGAATCACCCCTTGTGTATTTTTTTGTATCTTATGCCCAAAATAAGGTTGTTGCTACTTATTTGTGATATTTTTCATTCTAAGAGAGAGATAGAGAGTTGTTTTTGTTGAGAGCCAGATAGCATTGTATAAGTTATTGAAGAAGTGGTGGAGGACTACTAGTATCTATGTATATTATCACTTGAATGAATAGAACAGACAATCTTCAATCCCAATGTTTGGTGTCGTTGTTACTATATTTATCTGAATGAATGGTACGTTTTTCGTTCATTTAAATTCTTTTTTTACACTCATGCTTGTGCTTATGAATGCATTTTGTGATTAGATACATGAATCTTTAGACTTAGAATAAGTTTCAATTGTTTCTCTTCTGAGAGCTCATGCAAGGAGTGCATATTGTCTGAAAGGACTGCGTTGACAGAGCTAAGTTTAAATCAGAGAAGCTCAAGAGAGATAATGTTGAATATTTGATAGCAGTAGTGCAGAGGAAGAACCGAGCCATGCAAGGAGTGCATAGATTGATTTATTCTCAGACTCATTGTCCCAGAGGAGAATAGTCGAGTGGAAGAGTTCCAAGGACGCAAGGAGCATGCCCAAGGCTTTAAATCCTTAGAGGAACAAGCTCATGAGAGATAGCTATCTGAGCATTGAGGAGTCCAAACGTCTAAGAGTTATAAGGGAGTGCATTGATGGGTGGAAGAGGTCTCATATACCTCTAGAACCTAAGCTCAGGAGAGATAACAACCATCAGTAGCAAGGAAGGAAACTTAGAAAGTTTTTAAGTTCCAATGTTTTATAGTGCAGGAGGAGTGCACCAAAAGGGTAGGCAAAGGTCTCATATACCTTGGAAAGTTAAGAGCGGGAGGTCTAGTGACAGTAATCCCTTGAAGGGAAGAGTTGAATAACCGAGGGTGTAGATCTAGCGAGAGATCGCCACAGTGCTGACAACCGTCAGATCTAGGGTAGTTGTGCGAAGGATACCTCAAGGATCCTTTGGCACTTAGTGTATTCGAAGTTTCAACGGGTATACAAGGAGAGGGATCACCGAAGTCCCGAAGGAGAAAATCAATTGTGACCGTTCATTCCACAATGGACAAGTGCCAACAGGTTTACAGTTCCGAGAGACTAGAGCTCCGAGAGATTTACGAGGAGCAAAGGACCGTTCTGACAAAGTCTCGAAGGGACGAATAAATCTGGACCATTGGATCCAAGGAGGACACGTGGTGCAAGATCCACAATTCGGAGGAGAGGCACTCTGGGGGAAAGTTCGCGTAGTGAAACACAAGGTCCAGAAGGTGAGTTCCATCGTGACCGACGATCTTGGAGTAGACACGCGTCAAAGATCCATGCATTCAGAGAAAATATTGTGAAAGGGTGTAATAACTTCCAATCTTGAAAGTCAGAGTTCACCACAATCATTGATTGTGGAAGAGACACGCCTTGAAAGGTCGCTTATTTGGAGGCAGAGAAATCGGGGAGAAAGAGAAAGAGGGAGAGTTTAATGGAGATCGTTCAAAGCCTAGAGGCAGGGACTCATCCTGACCATCGGGTTAGAGAGGGACGGGAGGAGTAATCCCATGAATTCGACTACATAGAACTCTGGGGGATCGGAGTAGTGTTTGGAATTTAGGAGTCCCAAAGCCCAAAGACTTAATGCTTCTTGAGTTAAGCATGGGTCACAGCCTGGGGTCATATGAAGAGAGGGGCCTAGTGAAGGGAGCTAGCGCTTGTATTTCAAAATGTTTTTAAGGGAAAAAGTGCCAGGAAAGTGCCCGCGGGTTTCAAATAACCCGCACAGAGAGAGAAAAGGGTCATTTATTAATTGGTTTTGAGGCTCAGTAGAAGCCCTCATAGTCAATTCTACTCCATATTAGATCGATCCTAGACTGGGAGGTCGCACAGACCCTAGGAGAGAGAGGGGTGTTGTGTCAAGTGGTATCAGAGACATAATTTAAGCTCTATGTGAAGAAATCTTAGTGTCATGCCGCTAAGAATACGCAAGGAAAAACCTGTAGCGAACCCAACAATGGAGGAGGAAATGAGGAGACTTCATGTAAGGCTAGATGCAATGGAAACTGCACAAAGGATAGAACCAGATGCAGGTGACATCAGTGAGGCCGAAAGTAAAGAAGTAGAAGATGAAGGAGTTGCAGGAGAAGATGCTATAGAAGAATGCTTGCTAAGAGCTGTTGTTAAAATCAGAGCCAAAGAAAAAATGGAAAATCCCTCATGATGAGGAAAATTCTCTTGAAGCCAAAGAAGGAGGTGGAAGAACCAATACAGAGAAACAATATTTTTAGAACCACTTGCAAGACCAAGGACAGAGTTTGCAAGGTGATAATTGATAGTGGGAGTACTGATAATCTAGTATCCACATATATGGTGGAAAAACTATATCTGGAAACAACCGCACATCCAAATCCATATAAGGTATCATGGTTGCAAAAAGAACACCAGGTAATGGTAAATCAACAATGACAAGTTGAATTTAAAATAGGAGGATACAAAGATGATATTTTATGTGATATAATACCCATGGATGTCTGCCATGTTTTTTTGGGAAGACCATGGTAGTTTGACAGAAATGTCATACATGATGGGAGAAAAAACATTTACACCCTAGAGAAGAATGGTAGGACACACATTTTGTTTCCAAAAGAGGATAAGAAGGGGGAGGAAGAATCCAACCCAAGCATACTTCTCATGAGTGTCAAGGAGCTTTTGAAAGAATTAAAGAAGGAACATGACATGCAGTTTGTTGTAGTGAGAAATCCTAGAGTCATCCTTACAAGCACTACTATGGATGATCTGCCTGAAGGAATTCAAGAACTACTGGAAAAAAAATTTGATATAGTGGTGGATGAGTTACCTTTCTCATTTCCACCCATTAGAAGCATCAGTCATCACATTGATCTTATTCCAGGAGCAAGTATTCCAAACAGAGAAGCATACAGATTGACACCTCAAGAGAATGAAGAGGTCAAGAATCAAGTCCAAGATCTGTTAGAAAAGGGTTTACTCAGGGAGATCTTAAGCCCATATGCAATACCAACTGTATTGAGTCCTAAGAAGGATGGAGGATGGAGACTGTGTACAGACTCCAAAGCCATCAACAAGATCACTATCATGTACAAATTTCCTTTACCCAGGATGGATGCTTTGATGGATTTCTTGAGTGGAGAAAGTTATTTTTCAAAGATAAATCTGAAAAGTGGTTATCACCAGATAAGGATGATATAAGGAGATGAATGGAAAACAACATTCAAAACAAATAAAGGGTTTTATGAGTGGCTTGTTATGCCATTTGGCTTAACAAATGCCCCAAGAACATTCATGAGGTTGATGAATGAAGTACTTAAAGACTTCATAGGTAAATTTGTCATTGTATATCTGGATGATATACTAGTCTTCAGTAAAGCTGGAGAAGTTCACTTGAGACACTTGACATTAGTGATGATGAGGTTGCAGCAAGAGAAGTTGCTGATAAATTTAAAGAAGTCATCTTTTATGAAGAAAAAACTTTTATATTTGGGTTTTGTGATATCTTCCAATAAGCTGAAGATGGATCCAGAAAAGGTGGAAGCTAGCATAGATTGGCCATCACCAATAAGTATATTTGAGGTAAGGAGTTTCCATGGATTAGCAAGTTTCTATAGAAAATTCATTAGAAATTCCAGTGGTATATGTGCACCAATATTAGACACTATGAAGAAGAGACAGAAATATTTGAAGTGGATATAAGAGGTTGAGAAAATATTCAGAATATTGTAGGATAAGATCACATAACAACCAATTCTGGTTCTGCCATATTTTGGGAAGACCTTCCAAGTAAAGTGTGATGCTAGTGGATTAGAAATTGGAGCAGTCTTAAGTCAAGATAATAGACCTGTTGCATATTTCAATGAGAATTTGAATGATACCAAGAAGTACTCCACATATGACAAACAATTCTATGCAGTGATTCAATCCTTAAAGAAGTGGAGGCATTATCTTATTCCCAATGAATTTTTGTTGTACAGTGATAATCAAGCTCTACAGTTCAGCACCAAGCAGGAGAAGTTGAATCAAAGGCATGCAAAGTGGGTGGAATTTATGAAAAATTTCACTTTTGTTATCAAGCATATTTTTGAGAGTGAAAATAAGGTTGCAAATGCTTTGAGTAGGAGATGCTTGATTATGCAGGAATTCAAAGTGGAAACCTTAGGGTTTGAACACCTTAAGGAAATATATGGTGAAGATGCAGATTTTAAAGAAGCTTATGAAGCATGTGAAAATCCTTTGATAAGGGACAATAGTCCATGGATGGAATATTTGATTCAGGATGGACTATTGTTCAAAGGGAGAAAATTGTGCATACCAAAATGCTCAATGAGAAACAATTTATTGAAATAGAAGAATAGTCGAGGTCTAGCAGGACATTTTGGCCATGATAAAACATTCACATAGTTGAGTGGCTCACACTATTGCCCAGGTATGAGATCTGAAGGGAAGAAATGTTTGAACAAATGCAGAATTTTCTAGTATGCAAAAGGAAGACAATTGAACACTGGTCTTTATCAGCCTAAGCCTATTCTAGATAGGCCTTGGGATGCTATCAACATGGATTTTGTGTTGGGATTACCAAGAACCTAGAGGGGAAGTGATTCCATATTTTTGGTAGTTGTCAGGTTTTCCAAGATGGCACACTTTATACCATGCCTGAAGACAAATGATTCTACAGACATAGCAAGTCTGTTTTTTAAATAAATTGTGAGGCTACATGGTTTGCCCAGGAGAATTGTCTCAGACAGAGACATAAATTTTGTAGGACACTTTTGGAGAACATTGTAGAAGATATTGTTGACATATTTGTCCTTCAGTTCAGCATACCATCCTCAGACAGATGGGAAAACTGAGGTGGTAAACATAAGTCTGGGTAATTTGATGAGGAGCTTAGTCACTGAGCAGAATAGTCAGTGGGATCAGATTATGCCACAAGCAGAGTATGCATAAAATGATTCACCAAATAGGAGCACAGGAAGAAGTTCATTCCAGATAGTGTATGGAATGCAACCAAGAGGAATATCAGAACTAAGAGATTTGGGACAGAATGAATTTAGAAGTGCAAGAGCTGGAGATATTTCTACAGAGATGCAGAAACTTCATGATGAGACCAAGGAGAAATTTCAAGGCAACAGAAAGAAGTACAAAGACAGAGTTGATCAGCATAGGAGATAGCTTCAATTTGAAGTGGGAGATCATGTTTTGGCTCATCTGAGACAGGAGAGGTTCCCAAGGGGAACATATAACAAATTGAAAATGAAAAAGATAGGACCATGCAAGATCCTTAGGAAATTTGTAGAAAATTCTTATGAGATAGAGTTGCCAAACAATGTGGGAATCTCAACCATTTTTAATGTTGCGGACCTATATCCTTACAGGGAAGGTGAAACGGGAGGATTAGATGGGAAAAACAAATACCTGTATCAGAGAATATACAGATGGAGAATATTATAGATCAGAGGATTGGCAAGAGGACTAGAAGAAAGACTTATTTTGATTATCTGGTTAAGTGGAAAGGCCATCCAAAAGAGGATTCCAGTTGGGTAAGTGAAGAAGACATTTTGAAGCAAGGGAAAACAATGCAGGAGCTCATGGACAGGAGTCCATGAATTTTTGACCAAAGGAGTATGATGCAGGAACATCTACATTAGCATTAAAAGGAGGACAGGTTGGAGTAAAGCACATCATCGAGTGCATGCATGAAGCTAATTTGGACAATACAAAGGAGAGCGCACCTTTTTGAATTTGAAACTTTATGAAAATAAATGTAATTAATGAATTGGAGGCTAAGGCCATCCCTAAAGATCCTCTCATATTGGTATCACTTTAATGTAAAGGTTTTATTGTACAGAGGTTGCACATGAGTCCTTATCTTATTTGTAAATGATACTAACTTCTTAGTCCTTAGTAGGTGAATTCATAAATCCTGATAGGATAGCATTAGTTTGTTGGGGGCGGAAAGCTCGATGAATCACCCCTTCTGTATTTGTTTTGTATCTTATGCCCAAAAGAAGTTTGTTGCTACATATTTGTGATAGTTTCCATTCTGAGAGAGAGAGAGATATTGTTGTTGATATCCAGAGAGTATTGTATAATTTTTTGAAGAACAGTGGAGGACTTCTGATATCTATGTATATTATCACTTGAATGAATAGAATAGAGAATCTTTAATCCCAATGTTTGATGTCACTATTGTTGTTTTTATCTAAATGAATGGTAGTTTTTATGTTCATTTAAATTCTTTGTTTACACTCGTTCTTGTGCTTATGAATTCATTTTATGATTAGATACATGAATCTATAGAGTTAGAATAAGTTTCAATTGTTTCTCTTCTGAGAGCTCAGGCAAGGAGTGCATATTGTCCGCAAGGGGTGATTTGACAAAGCTAAGTTTAACTCAGAGAATCTCAGTATATATAATATTGAATCTTTGATAGCAGTAGTGCAGAGGAAGCACAGAGCCATGCAAGCAGTGTGAAGACTAAGTTGTTCTCAGAATCGTTGTCCCGGAGGAGAATAGTCGAGTGGAAGAGTTCCAATGCTGCAAGGAGCGCGCCCAAGGCTTTAAAACCTTAGAGGAACAAGCTCATGAGAGATAGATATATGAGCATTGAGGAGAAAAGACTTAGAAATTTTTCTAAGTCCAAACGTCTAAGATTTAGAAGGGAGTACACTCAGGGGACATCGCGGGACATAGCAGGACATCGCTAGAGTGCTGAGAATGAGACAAGAAAAAGGTTGAAGTGTCTCAGATCAGACAATGGAGGTGAATATTCTAGCAAGGTGTTTGATGATTATTTTTCATACCATGGGATTCGTAGAGAGAAGAAAGTTCCAGTAACACCACAATAAAATGGTGTGTCAGAAAGGATGAATAGGAAAATCATGGAGCGTGCAAGGAGTATGAGATTGCACACTGGGTTTCCCTTACAGTTCTAAGCAGATGTTGTGGATATTGTTGTTTATTTAATAAATAGAGGACCTTCAATCTCTTTGGATGGTGGAATTCTAGAGGAGGTATGGATAGGTAAAAGGGTAAATTATTTTTTTTGAATACTTTCGGTTGTGAAGAATTTGTCCATATTGATAAAGAAAGTAGAACAAAGCTTGAGCTAAAATCCAAGAAGTCTACCCTTACTGGATACGGTGTTAATGATTTTTTTTATCGCTTATGGGATTATGAAAATCACAAAATAATTAGGAGTAGAGATGCCATATTCAATGAGAAGGTCATGTATAAAGATCAGTTGCAGGGAAGGAAACAGGAAGATGAAAAACCAGAATAGATGGTGCTTGATGAGATCACTGAAAAAGAAATTCCAAAGGTACCAGGAAATCAAAATGTACAACAACAGGAGAAACATGTACCTCAAACTCCTGCAAGTGTTGCTAGAATATCTACTAGGTTAAGTAGACCCCCTGAATGATACTCTCCTTCATTTTATTATTTATTATTGATTGATTGTGGTGAACCAAAAAGTTATGAAGAGGTAATGCAGGTAGACACTAAACGAAAGTGGGAGCAAGGCATGAAAGAGGAAATGGATTCCTTGGTAAATAACCAGACTTGGGACTTGGTTCAATTGCCTGCAAGAAAAATATCATTGCATAATAAATGGGTTTATAGGTTGAAGGAAGAAGATGGAGGAAAAAAGTGGTACAAGGCTAGACTTGTTGTAAAGGAGTTTGCACAAAAGAAAGGTATATGTTTTGTTGAAATATTTTCTCCTGTTGTTAAAATGACTTCAATTATGACTATTTTAAGTCTTGTGGCAGTAGAAGATTTTCATCTTGAGCAGTTAGATGTAAAACGACTTTTCTCCATGGAGATTTGGATGAAGAGATTTATATGCAACAGCCACAAGGGTGTCAGGTCAAAGGGAAGGAAAAATTGGTATGCATGTTGAACAAGAGCTTGTATGGCCTAAATCAAGCTCCAAGGAAGTGATATTTGAAGTTTGACGGGTTTATGACAGAACAAGGTTATAGTAGATGTCATTCTAATCACTGTGTTTATTTTAAAAGACTAAAAAATGGAAGCTATATTATCTTGCTATTGTATGTAGACATGCTTGTTGCAGGGTATAATATGCAGAATATAAATGTGCTCAAGAAGAAATTATCTAATTCATTTGTGATGAAGGATTTGGGTGCTTCAAAGAAAATCCTTGGTATGAGAATAACAAGAGACAAGAAAAATCGCAAATTGTTATTGTCTCAGGGTGAGTACATAGAGAATGTGTTGGAGAGGTTCAGAATGCAAAATGAAAAACTAGTTAGTAAACCTTTGGCCAACCATTTCAAATTAACCAAGGAAATGTGTCCCAAGACACATGAGGAGATAGAATACATGTCCAGGGTCCCTTATTCATCAGCAGTTGGCATCTTGATGTATGCTTCGATGGTTTTCACAAGACCAAATATTGCACATGCAGTGGGAGTTGTGAGCAAGTATATGAACAATCCAGGTAAAGAACATTGGGAGGCAGTGAAGTGGATTCACAAGTATTTGAGAGGTACTACTACTCATGCATTATGTTTTGGAGTTTCATACACTATTTTGTAGGGATATTTTGATTCAGATATGGAAGGTGATAAAGATAGCAAGGGGAGCACCACAGGGTATGATTTTGTTGTAGGTGGAACAACAATAAATTGGATTTCGACACTGAAAAAGGTTGTTTCACTTTCAACAACAGAAGCAAAGTATGTTGTTGCTACAGAGGCTAGTAAAGAGATGATTTGTTTACAAAGGTTTATGGAGGAATTGGGAAAGAAGAAGGAGAATAGAAGGTTGTATTGTGACAACATGAGTTCCATTCATATTGCAAAGAACTTAGCCTTCCATTCTAAGACTAAACATATACAACTCAGGTACCATTTCATAAGGTCATCTTTGGAAGATGGACAATTGAAGTTGGAAAAGATACATACTAGCCAGAATCTTGTATACATTTTAATAAAGGTAGTAACCAAAGAGAACTTGAGTTCCTTCTCAGTTTCAATTGGCCTTCATGTAGGAAGGAGGAGATGAGAAATTTTTCAGGTCCAGGGTGGAGTATAGTCCAGCAGGTACAACAGTAGTGGAGTTGTTTTGATCGGTCTCCAAGCGGGAAATTATTGATTGTGGAGCATGATTATCTTCATGATTTAGAGGACTTTGATTTCAGCCATGTTTATACCCCATGAATATTGTACACCCCTCCATGTGGGGGGTTTTCATGGGGAGCTTTCCCCCGCTGAAGGGTCCAGAGGGCTCATCCCCTCGGATGGGGTATGGGGGAAGCGTCCCCCGAAGGAAAAATTGCCTTATAAAAGTATATTGTAATTTCATAGTCAATCTTGACCATTCATCATTAAGTTACATATATGACAGTAGAGATTATGATAGGGTTTTTTTTCTCCTGGAAGGAAACCCTCTTTTGTATGAGGTCATTTGTATTCTAGTTGGGTATTGTATTGGATGTATTCTGAGAGAGGAGACTATGAGAGAAAGAAGAGGAAGTTACAGCGGGTGTGCTATAGGTTGTATCCATTCATTTTGTTGGATAATAAAAAGGAAAGACCTAGAAATTTCTTTGGTGGACGTAGCCCACACTGGGTGAACCATGTATATCTGTGTATCTATTGTATTGTGTATCTTTTGTGTTTTGTTTCCACATTTGTTTTATTTTATTTCTTCGCGATCCTATTTTTCTAACACTCAATGACCGCCACTCTGGAGCATGTGGTGGCCATTTCTCTGGGTTAACCACAACCCAGAATATATTACGCGTAGGATATTTTTGGCCCACAATTTTTAAATATTGTATAAATGCGGTACAAAAATGCCACCCAGGTCAATTTTTTTCTAAAAAAATGCACGCTCACCCCACTCCTTTACATCTAGTTGTCGCAGTTGGTCCGTTCGCTAAATGGGGCATCAATTTCACTAAGTGTAAACCCCCTTTTTTTGTCGATCATAATTGCATTATTGTGGTCGTTGATTATTTCACAAAGTGGGAAGAAGCCATGCCTACCTTTTCTAATGACGCAAAGACTGCCGCATTGTTCGTATTCAATTATATCATCACATGTTTTGGTGTGCCTAAATCTATTGTGACCAATCATGGATCACATTTCTGCAATAGCATGATGACAAAATTATCTACTATGTTGAATTTTAACCAAGAAAACTCATCTCCCTATTATCATCAAGAAAAAGGCCAAGTCGAGTCCATAAACAAGGTACTTGAAACAATGCTTCAAAGAATGATAGGAAAACATAGAAACAATTGGAATTTAATGTTATTCTTATCCCTATGGGAATACCAAACCTCTGCCAAAATTGCCACCAGTTTCACACCCTTCCAACTCGTTTATGGCTTGGAGGCAGTTTTGCACATTGAATGTAAGCTCCCTTCCCTCAAGCTAGCTATCGAACTCTTTCCTGACACTTCCGTCGAGGAAGAACAAATTCTATATTTATCCCACCTTGATGATCGATGTCGAGAATTCATCATGGCCAATGATTATCACCAAAAGTGCATTAAAACCCAATACAATCAGAAAATACGCCCTCAAACCTTCTCGAAAGGTGATTTAATTTTGGTCTACGACCAAGACTGTGAGAAGTTAGGAGCGGGTAGGTTCAAACCCTTATGTCATGGCCCCTATATAATTAAATGAGTTTTTAAAAGAGGAGCCTATGAGCTAGTAGAATATCAAGGTAATCCATTATCGGAGCCCCACAATGGGCTCTACTTGAAAAAGTACTATGCATAAGCCTTGCGTTATCTAGTGCTTTTGTACCATATGTATTACAGTGTGCTATGGTTGATTTTTTTCCCCTTTGTGTGATATTCTTTGTCAATTTGCTTATCCTGCTTAATGCTTGAGTTGCAGATGTCGTTGTTTCCCTCACCCTATTTTGGATATGTGGATGGAGCTAGTCACACCTCTCGGAATATCGCTTATGTTTCCTAGGTAATCATTTCACCCACCAACGATGTAGTAAGTTCTGGAGGCATATATCTCATCCCTACAACAAACAATGTTGTTGAATACAGTGTCATTATTGAACTTCTCACCGAAGAATCCACTTTGGGAATACGCCACTTGATCGTGCGTCTAGATTCCGAACTTGTCGTTTCACAACTCAACTTGAATTATTCTATTCGACACCCTATCCTTTTTCAGAAATATTTGAGGGTAACACTTGATGTAGGATCATCTACATTAGCATTAAAAGGAGGAAAGGCTGGAGTAAAGCACATCATCCAGCGCATGAATGAAGTTGATTTGGACTATACAAAGGAGATTGCACCTTTTTGAATTTGAAACTTTATGAATAGAAATGTAATTAATGAATTGGAGGCTAAGGCCATCCCTAAAGATCCTTTTGGATCAATATCACTTTAAGGTAAAGGTTGTCTTGTACATAGGTTGTGCATCAATCCTTATCTTATTTGTAAATGTTATTAACTTCTTAGACCTTAGTAGGTGGATTCATAAATCCTGATAGGATAGCATTAGGTTTTTGAGGGGGGGAATCTCGATGAATCACCCCTTGTGTATTTTTTTGTTTCTTATGCCCAAAATAAGGCCATTGCTACTTATTTGTGATAGTTTTCATTCTAAGAGAGAGATAGAGAGTTGTTGTTGTTGAGAGTCGGAGACCATTGTATAAGTTATTGAAGAAGCAGTGAAGGACTCCTTGTATCTATGTATATTATCACTTGAATGAATAGAACAGAGAATCGTCAATACCAATGTTTGGTGTCATTGTTACTATATTTATTTGAATGAATGGTAGGTTTTTCATTCATTTAAATTCTTTGTTTATACTAGTGCTTGTGTTTATGAATGCATTTTGTGATTAGATACATGAATATTTAGAGTTAGAATAAGTTTCAATTGTTTCTCTTTTGAGAGCTCATGCAAGGAGTGCATATTGTCTGCAAGGACTTCATTGACAGAGCTAAGTTTAAATCAGAGAAGCTCAGGAGAGATAACGTTGAATATTTGATAGCAGTAGTGCAGAGGAAGAATAGAGCCATGTAAGGAGTGCGTAGATTGATTTATTCTCAGACTCATTATCCCAGAGGAGAATAGTTGAGTGGAAGAGTTCCAAGGACGCAAGGGGCATGCCCAAGGCTTTAAAATCTTAGAGGAACAAGCTCAGGAGAGATAGCTATCTGAGCATTTAGGATTCCGAACATCTAAGAGTTAGAAGGGAGTGCATTGATGGGTGGAAGAGGTCTCATATACCTCTAGAACCTAATCTCAGGAGAGATAACAACCATCAGTAGAAAGGAAGGAAACTTAGAAAGTTTTTAAGTTCCAATGTTTTATAGTGTGGGAGGAGCGCACCAAAAGGGTAGGAAAAGGTCTCATATACCTCGAAAAGTTAAGTGCAAGAGGGCTAGCGACAGTAATCCCTTGAAGGGAAGAGTTGAAGAATCGAGGGTGGAGATCTAGCGAGAGATCGCCAGAGTGTTGACAACCGTCAGATATGGGATAGTTGTGTGAAGGATATCTCAAGGATCCTTTGGCACTTGGTGTATTCAGAGTTTCAACAGGTGTACAATTAGAGGGATCACCGAAGTCCTGAAGGAGAAAAGCAATCATGACCGTTCATTCCATAGTGGACAAGTGCCAACAGGTTTAGAGTTCCAGGAGACTAGAGCTCTGAGAGATTTGCGAGGAGCAAAGGACTGTTCTGCCAAAGTGCCGAAGGGATGAATAAATCTGGACTGTTGGATCCAAGGAGAACACATGGCGCAAGATCCACACTTCGGAGGAGAGGCACTCTGGGGGAAAGTTCGTGTAGTGAAACATAAGGTCCAAAATGTGAGTTCCATCATGACCGTTGATCTTGGAGCAAACACACGTCAAAGATCCATTCATTTGGAGGAAGAGTATTTCGGAGAAAATCTTGTGAAAGGGTGTAAGAAATTCCAATATTGAAGGTCAGATTTCACCACAGTCATTGATCGTGGAAGAGACATGCGTCGAAAGTCTATGTATTTGGAGGCAGAGCACTCCAGGAGAAAGAGAAAGAGGGATATTTTAATGGAGATCGTTCTAATCCTGGAGGCGGGGACTCATCCTGACCATCGGGTTTGAGAGGGACACGTGGAGTAATCCTGTGAATTCGACTACATAGAAATCTAGGGGATCGTAGTAGTGTATGGCATTTAGGATTCCTGAAGCCCAAAGACTTAGTGCTTCTTGAGTTAAGCATGGGTCATAGCCTGGGGTCATATGAAAAGAGGGGCCTAGTGAAGGGAGCTATCACCTGTATTTCAAAAAAAAATTAAGAGAAAAAATGTCAGGAAAGTGCCTGCGGGTTTCAAATAACATGCACACAGAGAAAAAAGGGTCATTTATTAACTAGTTTTGAGGCTCGGCAGAATCCCTAAGAGTCAATTCTACTCCATATTAGATCGATCCTAGACTAGGAGGTCACGCAGACCCTAGGAGAGGGAGGGTTTTTGCGTCAAGTGGTATCAGAGCCATAATTAATCTCTGTGTGAAGAAATTTTAGTGTCATGCCTCCAAGAATACGCAGGGAAAAACCTGTAGTGAATCCAGCAATGGAGGAGGAAATGAGGAAACTTCGTGCAAGGCTAGATGCAATGGAAACTACACAAAGGATAGAACCAAATGCAGGTGACATCAGTGAGGCCGAAAGTGAAGAAGTAGAAGATGAAGGAGTTGTAGGAGAAGATGCTATAGAAGAATCCTTGCTAAGAGCTATTGTAAAAATGGGAGCCAAAGAAAAAATGGAAAATCCCTCATGATGAGGAAAATTCTCTTGAAGCCAAAGAAGGAGTTGGAAGAACCAGTACAGAGAAACAATATGTTTAGAACCACTTGCAAGACCAAGGACAGAGTTTGCAAGGTGATAATTGATAGTGGGAGTACTGATAATCTAGTATCCACATATATGGTGGAAAAACTATATCTGGAAACAACCGCACATCCAAATCCATATAAGGTATCATGGTTGCAAAAAGGACACCAGGTAAAGGTAAGTAAACAATGACAAGTTGAATTTAAAATAGGAGGATACAAAGATGATATTTTATGTGATATAATACCCATGGATGTTTGTCATGTTTTGTTGGGAAGGCCATTGCAGTTTGACAGAAATGTCATACATGATGGGAGAAAAAACACTTACACTCTAGAGAAGAATGGTAGGACACACATGTTGTTTCCAAAAGAGGATAAAAAGGCGAAGGAAGAATCCAACCCAAGCATACTTCTCATGAGTGGAAAGGAGATCTTGAATGAAGTCAAGAAGGAACATGACATGCAGTTTGTTGTAGTGAGAAATCCTAAAGTCATCCTTACAAGCACTATTGTGGATGATCTGCCTGAAGAAATTCAAGAACTACTGGAAAATTTTGTTGCTATAGTGGTGGATGAGTTACCTTTCTCATTGCCACCCATTAGGAGCATCATTCATCACATTGATCTTATTCCAGGAGCAATTATTCCAAACAAAGAAGCATACATATTGACACCTCAAGAGAATGAAGAGGTCAAGAATCAAGTCCAATATCTATTAGAAAAGGGTTTAGTCAAGGAGATCTTAAGCCCATATGCAGTACCAACTGTATTGAGTCCTAAGAAGGATGGAGGATGGAGACTGTGTACAGACTCCAAAGCCATAAACAAGATCACTATCGTGTACAGATTTCCTTTACCCATGATGCATGATTTGATGGATTGCTTGAGTGGAGAAAGTTATTTTTCAAAGATAGATTTGAAAAGTGGTTATCACCAGATAAGGATGATATAAGGAGATGAATGGAAAACAACATTCAAAACAAATAAAGGGTTGTATGAGTGGCTTTTTATACCATTTGGCTTAACAAACACCCCAAGCACATTCATGAGGTTGATGAATGAAGTACTTAAAGACTTCATAGGTAAATTTTTCATTGTATATCTGAATGATATACTAGTCTTCAGTAAAGCTGGAGAAGATCACTTGAGACACTTGACATTAATGATGAGGAGGTTGCAGCAAGAGAAGTTGTTGATAAATTTAAAGAAGTCATCTTTTATGAAGACAAAACTCTTATATTTGGGTTTTGTGATATCTTCCAATAAGCCGAAGATGGATCCAGAAAAGGTGGAAGCTAGCATAGATTGGCCATCACCAATAAGTATATTTGAGGTAAGGAGTTTCCATGGATTAGCAAGTTTCTATAGAAAATTCATTGGAAATTCCAGTGGTATATGTGCACCAATATTAGACACTATGAAGAAGAGAAACAAATATTTTAAGTGGATATAAGAGGCTGAGAAAATCTTTAGGATATTGAAGGATAAGATCACATAACAACCAATTCTGGTTTTGCCATATTTTGGGAAGACCTTCAAGGTAAAGTGTGATGCTAGTGGATTAGAAATTGGAGCAGTCTTAAGTCAAGATAATAGACCTATTGCATATTTCAGTGAGGAGTTGAATGATACCAAGAAGAAGTACTATGCATATGAAAAATAGTTCTATGTAGTGATTCAAGCCTTAAATAAGTGGAGGCATTATCTTATTCCCAATGAATTTGTGTTGTACAATGATAATCAAGCTCTACAGTTCAGCACCAAGCAGGAGAAGTTGAATCAAAGGCATGCAAAGTGGGTGGAATTTATGAAAAATTTCACTTTTGTTATCAAGCATATTTCCCAGAGTGAAAATAAGGTTGCAAATGCTTTGAGTAGGAGATGTTTGATTATGAAGGAATTCAAAGTGGAAACCTTAGGGTTTGAACACCTTAAGAAAATGTATGGTGAAGATGTAGATTTTAAAGAAGCTTATGAAGCATGTGGAAATAATTTGCTAAGGGACAAGAGTCCATGGATGGAATATTTGATTCAAGATGGACTGTTGTTCAAAGGGAGCAAATTGTGCATACCAAAATGCTCAATGAGAAACAATTTATTGAAAGAGAAGAATAGTTGAGTTCTTGCAGGACATTTTGGCCATGATAAAACATTTGCACAGTTGAGTGGCTCATACTAATGGCCAGGTATGAGATCTGAAGTGAAGAAATTTTTGAACAAGTGCAGAATTTGCTAGTATGCAAAAGGAAGACAACTGAACACTGGTCTTTATCAGCCATTGCCTATTCCAGATAGGCCTTGGGATGCTATCAACATGGATTTTGTGTTGGGATTACCAAGAACGCAGAGGGGAAGTGATTCCATATTTTTGGTAGTTTTCAGGTTTTCCAAGATGGCACAATTTATACCATGCTAGAAGAAAAATGATTCTACACACATTTAAAGAAATTGTGAGGCTACATGGCTTGCCCAGAATCATTGTCTCAGACAGAGACATAAAGTTTGTAGGACACTTTTGGAGAACATTGTGGAAGAAATTGGTGACATATTTGGCCTTCATTTCAACATACCATCCTCAGACATATGGGAAAACTGAGGTGGTAAACATAAGTCTGGGTAATTTGATGAGGAGCCTAGTCATTGAGCATAATAGTCAGTGGGATCAGATTATGCCACAAGCAGATTTTACATACAACGATTCACCAAGTAGGAGCACAAGAAGAAGTTCATTCCAGATAGTGTATGGAATGCAGCCAAGAGGAATATCAGAACTAAGAGATTTGGGACAGAATGAATTCAGAAGTGCAAGAGCTTAATATTTTTCTACAGAGATGCAAAAACTTCATGGTGAGACCAAGGAGAAATTTCAAGACAACAGAAAGAAGTACAAAGACATAGTTGATCAGCATAGGAGAGATCTTCAATTTGAAGTGGGAGATCATGTTTTGGCTCATCTGAGAAAGGAGAGGTTCCCAAGGGGAACATATAACAAATTGAAAATGAAAAAGATAGGACCATGCAAGATCCTTAGGAAATTTGTAGCAAATTCTTATGAGATAGAGTTGCCAGATAATGTGGGAATATCAACCATTTTTACTGTTGCAGACCTATATCCTTACAGGGAAGATGAAACAGGAGGATTAGATGGGAAAAACAAATGCATGTATTAGAGAATCTACAGATGGAGAATATTATAGATCAAAGGATTGGAAAGAGGACTAGAAGAAAGACTTATTTTGAATATCTGGTTAAGTGGAAAGGCCATCCAGAAGAGGATGCCAGTTGGGTAAGTGAAGAAGACATTTTGAAGCAAGGAAAAACAATGCAGGAGCTCATGGACAGGAGTAAATGAATGTTTTTCCAGAGGAGTATAATGCAGGAGCATCTACATCAGCATTAAAAGGAGGACAAGCTGGAGTAAATCACATCATCCAGCACATGCATGAAGCTAATTTGGACTATACAAAGGAGAGAACACCTTTTTGAATTTGAAACTTTATGAAAATAAATGTAATTAATGAATTGGAGGCTAAGTCCATCCCTAAAGATCCTCTCATATCGATATCACTTTAATGTAAAGGTTTTATTGTACAGAGGTTGCGCATCAGTCCTTATCTTATTTGTAAATGATATTAACTTCTTAGTCCTTAGTAGGTGAATTCATAAATTCTGATAGGATAGCATTAGGTTGTTGGGGGGGGGAAAGCTCGATGAATCAACCCTTCTGTATTCTTTTTGTATCTTATGCCCAAAACAAGGTTGTTGCTATGTATTTGTGATAGTTGTCATTCTGAGAGAGAGAGATATATATTGTTGTTGAGAGCCAAAGAGTATTGTATAATTTGTTGAAGAAGCAGTGGAGGACTTCCTATTATCACTTGAATGAATAGAATAGAGAATCTTTAATCCCAATGTTTGGTGTCACTATTATTGTGTTTATCTGAATGAATGGTAGGTTTTATGTTCATTTAAATTCTTTGTTTACACTCGTGCTTGTGCTTATGAATGAATTTTTTGATTAGATACATGAATCTGTAGAGTTAGAATAAGTTTCAATTGTTTCTCTTCTGAGAGCTCGTGCAAGGAGTGCATATTGTCCACAAGGGGTGCATTGACAAAGCTAAGTTTAAATCAAAGAATCTCATGATAGATAATGTTGAATCTTTGATAGCATTAGTGCAAAGGAAGAACAGAGCCACAAAATCAGTGCACAAACTGAGTTGTTCTCAGAATCGTTGTCCCAGAGGAGAATAGTCGAGTGGAAGAGTTCCAACGCCGCAAGGAGCAAGCCCAAGGATTTAAAACCTTAGAGGAACAAGCTCAGGAGAGATAGCTATCTGAGCATTGAGGAGAAAAGAATTAGAAAGTTTTCTAAGTCTGAACGTCTAAGAGTTAGAAGGTAGTGCACTCAGGGGAGGCATAGGTATCATATACTTCTACAACCTAATTTTATGAGAGATAGAAACCATCAGTAGCAAGAAAGGAAATTTAGAAAGTTTCTAAGTTCCAACATTTTATAGTGTGGGAGGAGCGCACCAAAAGGGAAGGAAGAGGTCTCATATACCTCATAAAGTTAAGTTCAAGACATCGCCAAAGTGATAACAACCATCAGATATGGGATAGTTGTGTGAAGGATAGCCTCAAGGATCCTTTGGCACTTAGTGTATTCGAAGTTTCAACGAGTGTACAAGGAGCAGGATCATCGAAGTCCCGAAGGAGCGAAGAAATCGTGAACGTTTTTTCCACAATGGACAAGTGTGAACAGGTTTAGAGGTCCAGGAGACTAGAGATCCGAGAGATTTGGGAGGAGCAAAGGACCATTCTGCTAAAGTCCCAAAGGGCCGAATAAATCTGGATCGTCGTATCCAAGGAGGACATGTGGCGCAAGATCCACACTTCGAAGGAAAGGCACTCCGGGGGAAAGTTCATGCAGTGAAACACAAGGTCCCAAAGGTGAGTTCCATCGTGAACTTTGATCTTGGAGTAGACACGTGTCACAGATCCGTGCATTCGGAGGAAGAGTATTTCAAAGAAAATCTTGTGAAAGGGTGTAAGAACTTCCAAGCCCGAAGGTCGGAGTTCACCACATTCGTTGGTTGTGGAAGAGACACATGTTAATAGGCTTCATATTCGAAGGAATATCAGTCTAGGATAAAGAGAAAGAGGGAGATTTTAACAGAGATCGTTCGAAGCCCAGAGGAGGGGACCCATCTTGATCATCGGGTTGGAGAGGGACATGTGGAGTAATCCTGTGAATTCGGCTATAGAGAAATCTAGGGGATCGGAGTAGTGTCTGGCATTAAGGATCCCCAAATCCCTAAGCCTTAACACTTCTTGAGTTAATCATGGGTCACAGTCTGGGGTCATATGAAGAGAGGGGCCTAGCAAACGGAGCTAGCGCCTATATTTCAAAAAAAAATTTAAGGAAAAAAGCGCCCGGGGGTTTCAAAGAACCTGCACAAAGAGAAAAAAGGGGCCTGTATTAACTGGTTTTGAGGCTCATCAAAAGCCTTAAGAGTCAATTTGACTCCATATTAGATCGATCCTAGACCAGAAGGTCACGTAGAGCCTGGGAGAGGCAGGGGGTTTGCGTCAAGAGTCTTGGAACGATTATTTCATTTTATCTCCTATGAACATATACCAAGAAAATTCAATTCTTTAGTCGACTCCCTAGAAAATTTTGTATTGAATTGGAATCTACTTTATTAAAAAATTTCACATTCAACATTCACTATATAAACCATTATACACATCATTCATCGCATATACATAAGAAGAAATAAAAAAGAAATATGTCCATATATATATATATAGACAAGGTGTGTTCAAAAAACATCCAAAACCAGTGTAACATAACAAAATTGGGTTATCCACCCATACATCCTCAAAATAGATATGCATCAAAGTCCATCAACCTAAAAAAACACTAGTCATTACGAGGGGCTCTATAGTCATTATACAAAATCATAGCTCCCGTGATCTTCCGCAAAAGGCACCCAAATTGATTCCCCACACCCACTAAATTCCTCTACATACGTAGAGAAATTTCATCCATATGTGGAACTCGAATCCCAACAGTCAAGTGCTCGAGATTTTCCACAAGGTCCTCTAATAGCTCTGCATTGGATCCTCTACCATGTTGTTCGCTTCCAACACCTAGTTTCTCTCCTCGCCTATGCAACGACGACATGCCTACTGGATGCACTGGTGTACAATATACATATAAAAAAAAAATGTTATGTTACACACAAAAAAACATCCTATATATAACAAAATCACAAAACATCCAAAAATACCAAAAATAGTGTAAATTTATCTTTCTTACCAAGCTCATCGTTGAACCCTTCCCCCTCGGGGAGAACCATATTTACATCATCACGATAGTTGATGCCATGATACGCATAATCATCCACCTCCACTATCTATCGGTCCCACCATCGAAAATATTTGGCATCAAACTAAAATTGTGTTCCCCCCCCCGAGTCATGAAAGCAGACCTGTCCATTTTTTCATTGTTGGATCCCTAACCCCAGCCTCTGGTACTATATCCCATGGACATGATGTAGGCACTCAATCAAAGAAGAAAGATAAAAATATAGACCCATAGCAAAATTGTTTATGGTGTCCCAACTTGCATTTGGTCAATTGATCCTTCATATTTGCCAAAACTGGTGCACACCAGTTATACAATGTGGGAGATAAACACATCACTGCATAATCCACCTAGCTCCTTGAAGCCAAGTGAGGCCTGATACTTCTTTCCTCCCATGTAATAGTAAACAAGACAATGTGTAAAGTGAAGTCCATCACCTAACCAATTGGTAGCTTATTGTTTATCTTATGCGTCCCGAGGTGACAATAACGCATGACATAATCATCTATGCACTCTGCACTCTCCCTTCTGCCACCTACCAATACCATTGTCACACCACAACACAACAATCTTGTTGGGAAGTACATATCTTCCATTTCTAATGTCAACACTTGATCCTATACAACGAAGTACTGCCTTTCAGGATCCCACATATTTACCAACATTTGTAACATTGTCAGTTGGGCCCACAGGCTTTGACATAAGAAAAAATTTAACAACCCACAATTTCGCAAAGAATCAAGAGTGGGAGGATCATCCATAGAAGCGTTGTCATTTATCTCATGCTCACGTTACCTCCACTCCAACATTGTGCGCAAACCTGCCAAAGACACCACAAAATCCTGTTAGAGACCAATCATAAAGGAAAATTCATGAATCATTTTGAAAAAATGGAAAAACTACACTCGGTCGCACCCCTCTTTGGTACACAGAGCGATCAACTTGATTGGTCTCCCCTAGGTTATATCCTGGGAGCGATTGGTCACAACCATGTTGATTGGTCACTCCTCTGCTATATCCTTGGTGTGACCATTCACACAGTTCTGGACAACACAGAGTGACTAAACTATTCAATCGCCCCCCCGCAAGAAGCCCAAGCACGATCGTGCACTCTCAAAAAATTTGTGGCTTGCCACAAACAAAAAATTGAATGAAATGCAAAACTGAAAAAAAGGCTTTTCTAAGTTGGGATCCAACCTCTTACCTGATGACTAAAGGATGCAATATCTGTGGCTCTAAGCTCCACAATTTCTGCTCCAAATTTTGGCAAGAAAGGGCTCTTCAAGTTTTCACAAAGGTAAATAGTTAAAATGAGGTAAACAACTCTCTTTTTACTCTATATGTAGCTTCATTTTTACCCTTTTCACACTAGAATTAGCTCATTTTCTTCATTTTTTGGACATTTATCTTTATTCTTGCTCTTGGAACCACATAATAATCCATTTTTGTCAGGAACAATGTCAATATAAACTATGGAACCATTCTACGGAGTTTTCTTTAAGCTCTTTTTAGACTCCTTAAAAAAGAAAAGATCACCAAGTATGTTTGTCTTTTGACACTCATTCTATGGATTTGAAAAGACGTCCACCCGGTATACGTTTACCCCTTTTTCGGGCCAAATGGACTACTTACGAAAAAGGACCTCATCATGGAGAACTCTTTAAGATCTTTTTGAACTAGTTAAAAAATGAAAATACTCTCGTGCGATCTTGTTGTATTTCACGCTCGTTAAAGTCAATTAGAAATCACATCTGTTGAGCAATAGTTTATCCCTTTTTTGGTCTCACCAATCTTCTTACGAAAAAGGAACACCCAAGCCATATTGGTTAGGAGAATTCTCCTAGGTATCGTTTTATACTTTTTCGAACTCCGAAGACTAATTTTACAAAAAATTTCCTTATGGAGTTTTCTTTACAACCTTTTCAGACTCTCTAAACATGAAAAGGCCATCGAGTTTACCTTCTTTGGACTCATTAAACATTACATCAAAGGACCCACACATGGTATCAAACCCCTCCTTCCTCAGGTTCATTAATAATATGTCAAGGGACTCATCGCCAGATGAGCTATATCGATCATATGTTATCCTCCTCCAGCTCATAAAACTAGAAAGAGGTACTCGCCAATCATGGTGGGGAATTTTTAGAGGGGGTTTTTGTCATGCTATCTTCATTGTCTGGTAGCTATCACTACTTTGAGTCACCCTTGCACAAATAACTTGTTCTATCATCACATACAACAGTCAGGTCGTCAATTCCCTCTCATTGACCACCATTTTCATCATTGTGTCATGTTCCACTCATAGGTCCATGACCAGTTATTATGGTATTCATCTGAGTTAATGATGTCGAGTCAAGTTATTTTGCATGCATATTTGTTCAAGGGAAGTTTACCTACGTCAGCCACTTGCATTTCCTTTCAACCTGTTTAGCCCAGCCATCCCTGTGTCAGTTTTTCTCTATTATTATGATCTTCAAAACATCTATATTTACATGTTTCATGTCGAATGATAGGGGATACATCAAGGCCCTCCTGCGATAGATTTCACCCTGTCGACTACAGCTCATTCTTCAGGATTGAAATCTAGAAACACATTAGTACCTTGGGACTTGTAGACATCAGTGGCAGGTCTCCTTGCATTTTGACAGTGGGTTTACATCATTGGATCCTGTCGAATGAATATATGAGTGTTCGACGTCAACTCCTTTATTCACACTTTGTATATTGTACTAGGTACCTTGGGTTCCATCATCATCATTGATAGATTCCCTCATGTCTGTTAATGGTATACAATAATGACTGGTAATTAGATGGTTTCTACCATGCTCGACATAGCTCCTTTATTCACATGTCATGGATTCATACCCTCCGAATGTGGGACGAATAACTTGGGAAGGATCACACTCTTTTTCAACGATATTCTTTCCCAAGCTGCGATGGAGAATATTCATGAACACTTCACAAATTGCTCAGTTCTTGAGTCATCTCACGGCTTTGTATGATGTGACATAGATCCACATTTTTATTTGTTCATGGCTATGATTTCACTTGCGTCTTGCATGTATCCAACATGTATATTATCATGGTCATGCCCTAGTCAGTTGTGTCATGCATGGATCCCTAGTGTAATTATTTTGGACGTGCTCTTGTCTCTCTTACCGAGCATGGGTATGCCCGCCTCCGCTGAACTGACAATGCTCTCTTCCAATTTTCCTTTACCCAAAGCTATGTGACTTTTATTGGTAAATTATTTATTCAATTGGACACCTCTTCTGACCTCACACTTTAGGGGGCATCTATTATAGAGTTATTAACCTCATAACCATTGAGCCATCATCTCCTAGAGGTCACTTATCCAATTCAACAACTTTCACCACTACTTCCCTGATATTCTAGCCTAATTTTTACTTGGTCGCTCTTTTCCTTCATTAAGGGTGCGACTGAAAGGGTTGGTCTCTCTTTTTGGCCTACCAGGGAGTGACCGGTCGCTCTGTTTTTGTGTCTAGTTGCACCGAGCCTAGAAACTCCCATTTTTGGATTTGGTTGCAATGGATGAGATCTCCCACTAATTTCTTGGGGTTTAGCCTCAATAAGGCTTCCATTATGATCTCGAGGATCTTATCCTAATAACTATATGGCCTTATCCCTAAATCCCTATAAAAACCAAGCCATTTCCCATGGGGAAGAGAGGAGGAAAGAGCTAGTAAACTTATGTTGCTACTTTGGCTACCAAATTTGGGAAAGGAACTTGGAAAGAGACTGTTGGATCAACTTCTCCATTTGTAAGTTGTTTCAATAATTAATAGAAGGTGTACTAGACATTTCCCTCTATTCAATTATCTATTTGCTTGCATATATTCATTTGGATAAACTTAATATAGTTATGTGTTATGATATATTAGTAGACTTGTCTTTGATTTGTATGCATCTACTTTGATATTGGAAAGGATCTTGTCTTATTATGTGTAGATCGTTGTCTCTCAGAGCAGTTATAATATTTTCACAAGAAACTAACCAGGAGTGTGCAGGGACAACCTTCAGAAATCAGGTATGCTTCCTCATTATAAATACTCCTAATTACATTTTTCATATAGATGAGATCTCAAAAATTCCATAGATTGCATCTCTATCTCTGTCGTAGGTATATGTTAAGAACCAAATGTCAATATCGCATAGAAAAACCTCAGAAAAAGTACTCAACGCCTTGAAAAAGAGATAATTTCAGATAATAAGCCTCTTCAAGGGGGAAACCTCCTTTTACCCCACTTAAATGTTCAAGTACAAGATGATTCAAAATGAAAATGTCTCCTTGGTATATATAGGAGACTAGGAAGTATAATTACAACTAATGGCCTAAAGCTGGCCCCAATTAAGGGGTAATGAGCCAATATTAGGGCTTAACATGCCCCTCCCCTTGAGACAAGTGTTGTCCGCAATGCTTGAGTAACTCTGGATGCTTCTGTATAAAAGACTCATCTTCCCAAGTGGAATCTTCAGCCGATAGT
>ML811905.1:87306-104790 GCA_009831015.1 Picea engelmannii | reverse complement strand
CAAAGATTTTCCTGGAGACTTAGATCTACCTGTAGATTTAGATCTCCATCCCGAAGGCTTACCAGGGTTCCTGTCTTGGGTATGCCCTCTTACAAATAAAGCATCTGTGTTGTGACCATCCATGCTTTTTCGCCTCATCTCTTTAGATAACAAGGATGCAACTACATCCTCACACTTCAATGTAGATTGAGTGGTACTACCTATTGCTACAACCAGATTATCCCAAGAGTCTGACAAAGAACATAACAAAGTAATACACTCATCTTCTTCTGCAATCGTAATATTAACAGATCCAAGTTGACTTACCAGAGTATTAAAGGCATTTAGATGTTCTATCACAGAATCTCCATCTTCCATCCTAAGATGATACATCTTCTTTCGAAGAAACAACTTGTTTACCAGAGACTTTGATTGATACAAATTCCCTAACTTATCCCATAGTTCCTTGGCTGTAGATTCTCCTGAGTCATTCAACAACACTGAATCTGCCAGGCAGAGTCGAATAGTACTCCTTGCTCTTCTGTCCAACTTGTCCCAATCTTTCTTCGACATACCAGTGGCTGTTGTACTAGTAGTTTGTGTACTAGCAGGTTGTGTACCAGTAGTCGGTGTGCTAGTAGACGGTGTACCAGTAGCTTGTGTACCAGGGTCCACAACGATCCATTGTTCTTTGTCTACAAAAAGGTCCTCCATCTTGAGCTTCCATAGCTCAAAGTTTTTACCATTGAACTTCTCTATCTCGATTCTAGATGAGCTTGCCATTCCTCTTTCTTTACTCGAATATCCACTACAAAAGCTCCCACTAAACCCAGGTTTATCACAGACCCAAGATAAAATTTATCTACCAAGACCGAGACAAACCCTCAACAACAAAGGCATCCCTCTAAAGCCAAAAACGAGCTCTGATACCACATGTAAGTTTTAAACCTGCAAAGTAAAGCAATGCATATAGATTCTTAAGCAAGACAAAAATTAATCAATCGTTCATACACAGAGTACACAGAGATTTCATACCAGAAATCCTCAACCGGGAAAACCTTTCTTATATTCATTATATCGAATTTCACCATTCACCATACAACATATACAATGTTTTTAGGTATTCCGTAGATACCAAAACCCTAATCCCTTAATCCGAGATTAATTTACAAAACCGCTAAAAATAGCAAAAACCACCCCAAATTTTTTTTTTGGGGCGGTACCCCAGGCTACTGCCTATTGCTAAACGCTGCACATAACCAGGGGAGGGCATACCTACCCCCCCCCCCCTGGGACCCCCCTAGGAAAGTGCCCGACGGACACGACAGAGCTCTAGTGGTAGGGATCGTCAGACGCAGTTGTCGTATCTGGTGCGCCCACACACACACCCATGCAAAGAATATAACACATACCCAACACATTTGTCCTTTAATTCTAAACTTCCCTTATGTTCATCCCCCAAGCTCTCCCTATCTTGTGAAGGAGGAACCCAATTACTCCTAAAACTTGTGAGCTTGCCTTATGGAGGATTGAAGTGGTGAAGGTCCAGGTGGAGGGACTTAGTTTCTGGGTTCCAACAAGCATCGATACAGAAGATTTTCACCTATGTACTTATGTTGATTACATTAATATAAATACTCTTTTCTTGTCCTATTATATGTTGCAAATATTTGTATGATTTCCCATGGGTAAATTTGTTATACATGTTAATGGATTATGGTAGTTTATATGCTAACGTTTTATATATTTTCCATATGCTTGTGTATATTGGATGTTGAGGACAAGTTGCAGGTATCAAGCATTGGATTGTGAGCTTGATAGTGGTCTCCTGTGAACGTCTGAAAGAGGTAGGATTCTAGCCTTTCTTTTGTTAGCATTTCCATTTATCTGGCATACTTGAGATTAAAGTTGATTTATGGGTGTTGTTCTGTTTATTGTGTTTCACCCCAAGCCATAGAGAGTTTATTCCTCGTAATATCTACAATTGAGGGTCAAAAAAATATGTTGGAACCCTTGAAAGGGGAATTTTCTCTAAGAACCCCAATCAAGTATAGTTGTTTCCCACATGTGACTTCCGAGGATGCTTGTTTCTAAGCCATAAACATGAAATATTCCCTTCCCCATTGATTGGGTTTGGGTATTTTCTCTTCAAAAAATCCTAAGCCCCTTGCCACCTTCCTTGGAAAATCAAGTGTGCATTTGCATCTAGGTATTAAGTTGTACTTCACTAGTTCCAAGGGACTATAGTCCCATGTACCCTTTCCATCTAAAGAGCAGTCTAAATTATGGTTTGTAGTGGAAACTTATGGAGCTTGTCACCTCTATTATTCTAGGAATAGGTATGATAGGTAGTGGGTTGGGTTTTTTGTACCAGAAAAACTTGGTAGAAATTCACTAAAGGATCCTAGTTCTTTCGATCCAAGTTCAATTCCCCATGACCTAAAAATAATATTTTTTGAGGAAATACTTTTATCCATAGAGTGAGATTATTGAGTCTTACCAAAGATTGCCTTGTTGTCACTGACCATGTCCTAGTTAGGTTCTTTGACCTATCCAATGTGTGCGTTATGAGCATCTGTTATCAACATTCCCGATCAAAGGCCATCCAAGGTCACTTGAACCCCTACATCTTCTTTCCTCCTGGTTTTGGTCTGGACTATTTCCAGTTCCAATGTCTTTGGACCTCTTGGATGCTTCCTTGACACCCAATTCTTTCTCATACTTGGGTAATTGCAGCTTATAGCAAGGTGCCCATAAAAGTGGTAGTGTATGGATGTGAAAGGTGTCCCTTCATAGTAGAGATTGAGATGGAAAAGATCAACTTTCCTTCTAATATACATCGACTCTACTGGACCTTTACTCACCTCCAACACTACCAAGATTAAAGTCATTCCACAATACTTATTCTCTTAGAACGATAAGTTTATTTCGTAAAAAGTGCCTAAAGAGTTACCGATTTTTTCCAAATACCTCCTCAGATGACAAAATCAATGGCAATCCAAGAATATGAACTCACACTAAAAGAATATCCACATTGGTCGGCCAAGCATCAAATTATTTTTGCCATTTCCTGAAGAACGGGGATTGAGATCCCCACTTCTAATGCTGGTGTAATATTCTTTATGATTCTTAGGCCATCCTTTTACTAGAATCAGGGTGCATGGAAAGGCCCCAACCATTTGCTTGAAATTTAGCTTGGTCTAAATTTAAAACTCCTCACTACTTTGACTTTATTGACCCCTCCTAAGACTGAATCCTTGTCACCTTCGAGTCTAAGGATGGGGAAGTGCTCAATAATTTCAAATCCAACATAGTGCCCACAAAAAATAGAATAAAAAACATAATCTCGTCGATCTATGGCATAATTGCAAAGGAAATCAATCTCTTGATAGGCCTCATTCAATATGTTTTAAAATTCATACCTAGAGTGCAATAAACCATTGTCCTCTTGTCTCTGCAATCAAGGTTGATGGATCCAAAAAATTGGGTTTGTAACTCAAAGCGCGGAGCAATACGCTTAAGAAATTATGATCATTGGATTGATCAACGAGAAGTCTTGTCACCCTGTTCTTCATTCGTGTTTAGGTTTTGGCACCCTTTACACTCAATTCATGCGCCAACTCATTTAGAATTTCCATGGTGGCCTCCTCCAAGGGTTTGGACCCTAGGTTGTGTAGCATATTGTAATCTCACAATGAATCGACATGACCTTCAATATGGCTAGACCAAGTCATTTGAACCTCCAATATATCATTGGTGAGGTCAACAACTTCCTCCTCATACCCTATTATGTCTTCCACATGTTCCAAGTCTAACATCAGTGATGACAAGTTCACCGTATGTCCACCTTGACTACTCATGTGGAAACCCCCTTGCAATGTAAAACCTAGGAGTGCACTGTCCTCAAAACCCCCTCACCTTATAAAAGAAAAGAAGAGATACAGATAATCTCAAACAAATCATAATTCAACTACTAACATGCCACTAGATCAGATACTTGAAGAACACAATATATGATATCCATAATTTACTCGAACATAATAGTAATGCACTCAAATTAGGCCCCCATGAATCATGACACCCACTTAACATGAAAAAATATTGAAAACCTACTTCCATTTATGCACCTAAAAATAGTTTTGGAAGGAGCAGACACATCCTTCAAACCTCACAGCAGAAGAACTAGAACCTGAACCATATAGGGAGGTTTCATTGCACCACCCAATATATAGACGATGATGGTGTTGTTGGAGTTGGTGTTTGTGTAGTGGAACTTCGAACCCTTAATGACTCTATTAATTTTGGGCACATGCCATGGTGTTGGCAATCGGAACATCAAAGAACTCATTGACACTTCTCCAACCAAATGAAGACATCATCGCATACCTCCCATGTCAATAATGAGGGATGACATACCACTAGGAAAGCTAAAAAACAACACATGAGTTTCATGTGAAAGCTTCACTCTACACACAATTCCAACTATGCAAGCCTCGCTCTTGCTAATTTCTTTATTCACGGATTATTGCATTTGATTTTCATGTGATCTCTTTTTTTTTTTATATAAGTAAGAATTTATATAAAAAACCTTCAAAAAACCAGAGTTACAAAATTTTCCATAGTTCCGTGCTGTAAAAATTGAACTGCCCTGGTGGGAAACCAGTTCAGCCAGTTGGTATTAGACCAGTCAAAATATCTATCAGTCTTAAAGATACACTACAAAATAGACATCATAAACTAAAACCTAGAAGCAATAAATTGAACCTGGTACTGGCCTCCATGAGGCAACATAAGGAAAACCATGATAAGGGGACACTTGTGCTGATCATACAGTTGGCTTATAACTTGGCCATCCAGACGGAAAGGTGGCAAAGGTCGCTGGGTCCCAGAGCTCCTCTTCGACAACTGCCCCCCCCCCCCCCCCCCCTATTCCATCTGCTCGTGCGTGGCAACGTCCGCGTCACCTTCTTCCTTTCCGGCGTCGGGCTGCGTGCCTCCCATTTCCATGGGCTCATGCATGCCCATTCCTGCTGCAACGTAGTCCCCAGGTGCTTCTTCTTCGTCGGGCGTGTATTCCTCGTCCATGGCCACGTGCATGGCCAGACCCGAGTCACCTTCTCTTGTGGGAAGCCCCCCATCTCCTTAGTCGCCTGCATGTGCGTCTGCTTCTGCTCTAACTGTGTCTGGTGTAGAGTGGAAGACCCCTTGGAAGATGGAGAGGATTTGCAGGAGCGCAGAGGTCTTATTGTCCAGTATCTCCAGTCGAAACTGGAGGTCGTCCAGACCCTGTCACAGCTCAAAAACCAGACCGTGGAGGATAGCGATGCTATCCTGCAATTGCGAGCCTGGGACTGAGTATGAGAAGGAGTGCAGCCCCGACTGAGTCCCCTAGAGAAATGGTGGCACTCCCGAGGGTGGGCGAGTGAAGGAATTATCTTGCAGGCTAGGTGCTCTCGCTGGTGAGTTTGGTGGGACTGCAAGAGGTGGTACTGATGAAGAGGCTAGTTCGAAGGAGGGTCCTGGGTGGAAACCCAGTGAATTATTGGAGATAGCTAGCCAATCCGGCCGAGTAGCGGGAGGGTAGGAGGGGGTCGGAAGGTCGCTTGGCCCTTGTTCAGACTGTGACTGGGAGGAGTGCAAGGTAGATGATCCAGGGGATGGTGGAGGCGTCAGGCTTAGAACCAACTGTGGCCAAGATGGCTGCCAGGGCGAGCCTCGCCTTGGCTTGCCTCTTTGCCTTGGCATTCTGACGGCCCTGAGGGAGAGAGTATGCCCAGGGGAAGAGTCCAGGTAGACGAGGAGGAGTTGGAGCTGAAGCCAATTGCAGGGGAGGTCAGAAAAGGGAGGAGACTTCTGCAAATGCGACTGGAATGAGGTATGGCTTCGCGACTGTAGAAGGAGGCTATGGCTCACGCGCAGAGTAATGGAGAATTCATGGAGCCGTGCCATGGAGGGGACATCATGAGGAGGCCAGGCGCACTAGGAGTAATGGTGTCTGGGTTGTCACAAGTGAAGTTTAAATGCATGGGGGTGGTGGAGTGGTGTGCCATGCTTCAATCACATGGCCATTTCCATGCTGGCCGCCTCCAAGTGCCATGTGTCCCATACTATCACCCCATCCGGGGATCCATGTGATCTCTTTTGTTAACAATGTAATAAGTAATATATAATTACAAGCAAGCCATAAGAGGACAAGGCTAGTTTGCATTTACCTATTTGCTTTCTACGTGATCTCTTTCACTTCCTTTGCAAATAATGTAGTGGTGAATATATGTTATTATTTACAATTCTTCATTGATATTTACCCACAAAATATGATTTCATGGAGGACTTGGGTAGCTCTTTATTCCCTTGAAGATATTGTAATAATGTATTATCCTTACAATGAGATAAAGAAGATTTAATAAGAAGATTTAACCAGAGATATTTGAAGTTTGTGGCCCTGCGATGGTATATAACATTCAATATGCTATAGACCATCTATTATTTCAGGTTAACCAATTTTTTTTTGAAATACAATTTATTTATTATACCTGCCGATAGACATGGTATATAATGTTAAGTTAAGTTTGATTTTCATTTAACCAAGTCGGTGAACCCCATACGAGAATCTTCATGTTAAAAGGAGAGGTGCGCTCTTTCGCTTTTTAGATGGGAAAGCTTATGATATTTGACATGCTGTCGTGTTTCGTGACACGTTACATTGCAGGGTGATTTTTAAATTTTTTTATTTAACAGAGGCTCGTGCGGTGATTACTCAAATAGGATGGTGAGATCCATCAAATCGGTGAAATTACAATTATATAAAGGGACGTCAATTTGCATGTATGACAATGAAAATAAATTAACACTGTCCAAATTCATTTTAACCATAGTTTTTACATCACACATCTTATCACACTATGTTGAAAGAGCACAAACAAAAAAACGCCTTATCCTTGGCCGTTTACACTAAGTTCTTTTTTTTTATGCAATATATTTACGGGGTTAATGGAGGTTTCGTCGAATTGATGGCCCAACAAAATTGTTATAACATGCTTGAACCATGAATAAATAGGATCTTTCAGTGGAACAAATGCTGTACTTAGTTGCGACAGGTTTGCCGAAAGGCAAATCTTGTTATTTATTTTATTTGTTTTTATATATTCATATATTGAGTAGAGCTTCGTTCCAACCATAGATGATAACAATAGAATGGATTAAGAATGCATAAACATTAATTACCAAACACTTCATTGTTCTCATAATGGAATATGTATGTTTATAGTGTATTTGTATATGCAGTTTTTTAAAAATCTACATATTCTAAATATGAAATGAATACATGGTAAATCATGTTGAAAAAGGGGATGAGAATATCAATTATTTTCATCAATTTACTAATTATAAGATGAGCATAAATACCATGCGGAATATGAAGAATGAGGAATGTGAAATTGTTGGAAGCTTTAAGGATCTAGTTAATTTGAGTCTTAAGTAATTTTGGTCTATTTATAAATAGCCTAGGGGTAGTAATATAACAAAGATTGTAAAGGTGGCTTCTTATTTTCCGCATATGGTGACTAAAGAAGGCAATCAAAGGTTATTTGAAAATGTCTCATAGCATGGGCTAATGACAATACTAGCATCCTTCCAAAAGGGCAAGAGTTTGGATCTAGATGGATGGATAGTTGAATTTTTCATTCGGTTCTTTGAGTTGGTGGGAGATGATTTGTTAAGAGTTACTCGAGAGGTGAGGACTTCATGTAAGGTTATGGGATCATCCAATTGTACATTTCTATCCCTCATCCAAAAATTTGATAAACATGAGACATTTGCTGAGTTTAGGCCTATTGCATCACATGTATACAAAATAATTGACAAAATTCTATTAGTTAGACTTAAAGGGATAATATAGATGTTATATCTCCTTAGAAATTTGGGTTTTTAGAAGGTAGACAAATTCATGAAGATATAGGGGCTACATAAGAGGGTCTTAACATAATCATAATTAAAAATATGGTAGTCATGGTAATCAAATTAGACATGTCAAAGGCCTATGATAGAACATGTCAGTATTCAAGACTCATTTCGCTTCATGTAGGGTTCAACCTTCCTATTATCAGTTGGATTATGGGTTGTGTAATATTAGTCTCATACGTGGTTCTTATTAATGGATAAGCCTCTCCTTTTTTCAAACCTTCAAGAGGTTTGAGGCAGGGATGTCCCTTGTCTCCATATTTAATTTTGTTGACCGTCGAGGGCTTGAATAAATACATTCTAGAAGCCAAAAGATCTAGTGACATACAATGAATAAATATTGGAAGAAATGAACTACTGACTCATTTACTCTTTGTTTATGATGTGTTGTTATTTTCCAATGGTTCAAAATTAGAGGGGAGAAAGTTTCAAGACATTTTATAGATGTGTTATACAACCACAAGCATCGAAGTAATTTTTCATAAGTCTATTGTTTGCTTTAAGAGGTAAGGGAGAAGGAGGAGCATATGTTGAAGAATATATTTCCCTTAACTCATTTGAGTTGCATGAAGGCTTTAAGTACTCCAGGTTTACTCTTAAACCAAATGGTTATGGAAAGAGAGACTAGGGTTGGCTATTAAGTAAGATTGAAAATATAATTCATTTCTCGAGTAACATGTGACTTTCTCAAGGAGGCAGATTGACACTAGTCAAATTAGTCTTGTAAGTAATTCCCATCTATTAACACTCCCTTGCTCATATTCCAAAAAGGGTGTTAGAGAATATCAATAGGTCATGCTTTAATTTTATGTGGGGAGGAAAAAATGATAAGGGAGGTTCAGTCCTGACCAACCGGTAGTCCATAGCCAAACTTAAAGATGAGGCTGATGGACTCTTAAACACATTCATTTATTTGCTAGGTCATTGACAACTAAAAGTCGTTAGAAGGTAATAACAAAGGATAGTTTTAATTTTATGTGGGGAGAAAATAGTGATAAGGGAGGTTCACACTTGACCAATTGATAATCCATAACCAAACTTAAAGAGGAGGGGGATGGACTCCAAAACACATTCATTTATTTGGTAGATCATTGACAACTAAAAGTCGTTGGAATCTAATAATGAAGGATAGTTTGTGGAAAATGATCATTGTACATAAATATATAACTCTTAATTCCCTCTTGGATTGGATTAGGAGAGCCATGAAAAACATTAAAAATGTGTCAAATCAATAGAAATCCCTTGTGTTTTCTTTCCCGTTTACATGGAACCACTTGGTTTGGAAGGTGGGAAAAATAAATCAAGGGAGGATTATGGTTGATGCTCTAATGGGTTATGGAAACTCGACCTTTCTTCCTCTTGCTATGATTCATCATTTACATGATATAGGATTTGTCACTTTAAACCAAATTGAGGATCATGCTTCTATCTATATTTGGCATCAAGGTTAGAAAATTGCTTAGGCATTAGAGTTAGAAGGGAGAATGGAAGATAAGTGGAATGTTTTTTGGGCAAAATTCAAAATAAGTCATATAAGGTTGAGAGATGTTTTCGATGTATTATATGGGACAAAAACAAGACAGTTAGCAGATACACTACTAGATTGGGTTATAAAGTCTTACAAGCTACTGAAATCGACGAGAGTAGATGGTGGTGGACAAAAATATGGAAAGTTAAGGTTGTAGAAAATACAACTTTTTTGTGGTTAGCTTTAAGAAATAAGGTCTAACTTGGCAAATCTTGCAAACAAGGAATAATCACGGTCCAAGTGTATGCACTCTATCTATGAGGGATGAGGAAATCATATCTCATTTTGTCATACATTGCCCTTTCACCCAACCAATTTAGAGAGATGTTTGTGGATGGATTGGATTCCCCAATGTGTGGAATGAAAATAATGTGTAAGATTGTTTAAAGATTTCGTATCAAAAGCGAGATATGCAATAGTTTGGATATATTCCTTGTCTAGTATTATGGGGCATTTGGCTTGCACACAATGCTCATTTAGTTGAAAATAAACAAATTCTAAGTTTTTAGGTCTTTACTCATGTTTGTGATGTCTTTCAACATTGTGGAATGACCCTGGAGGAAAAACTTCCAAGATAGATAGGAGAAAATATCTCATAACCTAAATCTTTGGAGTCACGTCAAGAATTTCAAGGATTTTTCTTATTTGAGATGCACACTAAAATGGATGAATAAATCTGCGCTTGAAGATATTAGCATTCACGACAAGCCAAATTCCCCAAGACACGTCCATGGGAAGTGCCTTATACTATTTTAATTCTCATTTCTACTTCCAACTTCTGGACATTTTTGCAATGGTCTCCCCTTGCTAGTTATCCTCGAATCCTATCATAACATCCATCTCTCCCCATACCATGCGAGAATATGTACAAGATATTAAAAGGTTACTTATAGTTTCCACCTCCACTGTGCACAAGGTGCATCTTCTAGGGCCTTTAGGATTTCTTTCTTGTAGAACTTTCCATGTTAAGGCTTTATTCATAATGGCCAACCACATAAAGAACGTCAATTTCAAAGGTGCCCCTGTCTTCCACAAAGGCTCCCACCACCATGTGTTTTCTCCTTGGTTTTCATTTATAAACATTGCTTTACACCCCAATCCAACAATGTACTCCCTCGATGCCATGTTCTTGGATCAAACCAATTCATCCTCTACATCTATGATTCTGACATGACTTACCTTTAATTTTCCCATATAGGTCTCCCACTATTCATCTTCCATTCCTTCTAAACCTAGGAGTTATGTATTTTTCTAGTCTTAATGCTAGATGTTTGTGAGTTTTGGGTATGTTTCCCATGCTAAGTTAAAAATTATCACTCGTTGGAGAGAGGAAATCAATTTTTTACATAATTTGTGTGCTTCTCTACACCCCACATGTGGATCAACCCATATTCCAATATTTTCTCCCTTACCTACCCTCCAATCCAACTAATTTCCCACTAGAGGAAAGGATAAGAGAATGCTTTCCAAACTATGGACGCGTTATGAATGTGCTTGATAGAACTTTTTGATCTACTATTTGATAGTATAAGGTTTAATGTATCTATGAAATATGATATCATACCATAGAACTTCCCTTGATATAATTCTCCATGAACCCTTAACAACTAGAGGCTTTTTGACATGGTGTATGTTTTTTAGTCCCCAGGCTGCTAAATCCTTTGGTTTAGCTATAACTTGACATTTAACTAATGGAATGCCTTCTTTTCCCCTTTTAATAGTCCATAGAAATATGAAACCTTTATTCCTGATATTTTCTAGAACTACCTTGGGGATACATGCCAATGAGTACTAGTACATTATAATTGCTTTTGGATTAGATTTCACCATAGTTATTCTCCTCCTAAGGAAAGCCATTTGTTGTGCCATAGATTCTCTTTTCTACCATTTCGAGTAGATCTAGTTGTAGTCATTTTTCTCATGATCATTAGGCTTTGAGAAAACACCTAAATACTTGAAACCCGGTTGAAGATTTGTATGTTGGTAGGGAAATATTTGAAGAAGTAGTTTAATCTAGTCTCCTTTCACACCATTAAAAGAAATATAACATTTCTACATATTAACCTTCATACCATATGCTATATTTTATAACTCTAAAATTTCCTTTAGTTAGTTTGCACCTCTCCAAGAGCCATCATAAGAAAATACTACACCATCCAAAAAAAAACAAATGGGTAAAAAAATAGATATTCTTAACTTCCATAAAGAACCCCAATCCTTTTTGCCTCCATAATTGCTTTGCCAAGCCCTTTGGTTATCATCAGAAAAAGCAAAGGGGACAATGGACAACCCTATCTTAGTCCTTCAAAGGGTTTGAATAAACTAGACGTTGAACCATTAATTAATACTACAAAAGGTATAGAACACATGCATCTCATAATCCAATTCACCATAAGAACATATAATCCAATGCAAATTAGCATTATTCTAAAATACAACCAATTTGTTCTATCATGGTCCTTCTTAGGGATTAGAGCAAGAAAAGTCGAATTGAATATTCCCGACACTTTTCTTTTACATCTCAATTCCATCACCACCCTTAGAAAATCTTCCTCTATAAAGTCAAAAACCCAACAAAAATTCAACAATCTAGTCATATAGCCTAGGACTTTTAACCTTCTAGAAAGAGTCCATGACCATTTTAAATTCTTCCTTTGAAACTCTCTCCATCAAACTTTCATTTGCTTCCTCATCAACACAACTTGGAATAAATTTGGTCATTTGGTCAATTTCATCTATATTGGATTTGTCTTATTCCTTGTGGAGCCTCTCAAAATGAGTCTCCCCTTATGCAAAAATATAATTGAAAATTTCTAGCTTTGGAGCCATCCTCTACGCATTTCCTAGATAACATTAATGTTTTTTTTTCGTGGTTGGCATAGTTGTGGAAGTATTTAGTATTTTCATCTCCCTTGACGACCACATAACCGTACTCTTTAGCCTCTATAAAGCCTCCTTGTCAGTGAGTAGTTTCTTTTTTATTATTCTAGGGCCCTACGTCTTGCTCTTGAAGACTAGTCATTTACTCCCTCGACATCTGTTACGAGGAAAATCACTCTATGGCATGGGGTAAACCACACTAGACAGAATGATTGCAGAAAAATGAACTCTAATCCCAAGTATGCTATATAAATGAAAATGATAACAAGACAAGATAAAGAGCCTACCTCGTTCGAATGTTCGATGAAGACCACCATTGAGCACGCAATTCAAAGCTTTATACCTGCAACTTGTCCTCAACAACCAAGATACAAAAGCATATGGTGATAATATATAATGTTAACACATACAATAGCATAATCCATTAACATTGATAACAAATACACCCATGGAATAATAATTCAAATATTTGCAAGATATCAATTGGACGAGAAAAGAGTATTTCTATTAAAAAATGATCAACAAAAGTGTATAAGTGACAAACTTCTGTGTCGGCACGTCTCGTAACCGAGAAACTAAGTCCCTTCCAGCTGGGCCTCCACCACTTCAATCCTACACCAAAGGCAAGCTCGTATAAGAGAGACAATGAGGTTCTCCATCAAAGAGGGAAGAGCTTGGGGGCTGAACAATGTGTTCAGACTTTCAAGGATAAAGGGATGCAGACTCAATGTGAAGTAAAAATTTCTCCAGAGTATCTTTTCTCTCAAAACATGAATTCTCCTCCTTTTCCATGATTTGGATATGTCCCAATTTATAGCCTTCAAATGGAACTAAAGGTCCGAGTCAGAATGTTTGCAGTATATGGAAGGTCAAGGATCATGGATCTCGTGACATGACATGGAAAACCGACACAATTTTTAATTTTGAGTACCAAACTCGATGTATGTGGGCTGTAATGATGAAACCTGTGTATAAGCTTGCTTTTGAGGAAAAATATGATTTTTTGGCTCTGGGAAGTACAAAAGGGGACTTCAAGTCCGCATAGGGAAATGGAAAGGCCCTTTGTGCAAGTTGCATGGGGTGAGGCAAAATTTGCTATAACAGATGCCCCCTAATGTGTGAGGTCAGAGAAGTATATGCGATGGTCAAAATACATTATAATTCCCAGAAGTAGAGTAATGGAGACTCAACTAGAAGAACTAATTGCTCATGAGAATATTACAATCCATAATGACTTTGTACACATGGCTGCCAATCTAAATTACACTGCAGATCCATGTGGAAATATACCAAATAGTTGTTCATGGCCATGAATAGGAAATACAAAGTAGACACATGCCATAGGCTGTCATAGTTATGAACAAGGCCCAGTGGAAACTAGTCTCAAAGTCCATCTGAAGATATCAATATACAATGGAGTACAATCTGATCTCCCATGATCATTGAAGTCATATAGGTATTGGCTCAATGAATCATAGCAATAACTCAGGAAAGCTGCTACTATAAACTGATGTCTTCAAGTCTTCTATATGATCTGCCAAAGGTGCAAGTCTACATCATGTGAATAGAGGAGTTGAGGTCGAACACAATGAGACTTCATTTGATTACTGGTCATTAAGGTATATCGTTAACAAACACGAGACAACCTGTCGATAATGAAAGTAGGTATCAAGGAACCAGGTACATTCTTACAAGAGTGAATAAAGGTGTTGAGGTCGAACACTTGAAGAATCTACCGATCATGAGACATTGATATATTCCCAACTGTCGATGGCGGGATAACCTGCCACTGATGACTAAAAGCCTCTATCTACTCATAAGACTCTAGGCCTCGTTTCTAGAATAGATGAGTTGAAGTCGATGGAAGGGGACCCGTTGAAAGGAGATCATTAAGGCATCTATCATCATTCAACACGAGGTACAAAGCAATATCTTGATGATTTGGAGGAACTCAGACAAAGAGGATGTTCACGAACCAACGAACCTGTGCATATTTTGCATGCACCAGATGCAAGTAGTGCATGAAAAAGACCCTTTGAATAGCAGCCAATAAGTAAGACTACCAACAAAGGCGAGGAAACCACCAATAAGGCTAATGACATCCAAGACACTGTATGAATCCAAATGTGAGTAGATTTCTTGCTGTAGAACACAAGGGAAACCCCCCAGTGATCGACCAATGAGGAGATGTCGACTACTAGGTTCAAGGTTACCTACCCATAATGAAAGTAGGACCAGGGTGCATGGTATGACTACAACTTCATGTAACTCTGAGACACACTGAGGGTATGGTTGACATGCAAAGTCAATAATTCTGAGAAATGACCGACACAAGAATATAAAATTCCTTTGAACAAGAGCATGAGACATATGGAGGAGTCTGGCAACATAGACTTGATGATGAAAATTTATGATGCAGGAGGCACCAATCAAACTCTCCATAGGGACTGGAAGAATAACCAGTCGGAGGAGTAAACTCTAAGTAACAAGATCAACTTCCTAAGGTCATGCTAAAACCAAACTTTGGATGACAAGTGGACTCAAAAGTTTGTGCTCTATTCAAAGGCGACGAGACTACTACCCATATGAGATAATATTCTTTTCCCGCCCGTCTTTTTTTTGTTTTTTCATAGGCAAATGAATGCTATGATACAATGGAGGAAGTGAGTGTCACGAGTAAGCGACTGCTTCCAATATTGGAACATACCTATGCTCAATGCAAGGAGGTGCACACAGGGCATGAACAATCGGGGGAACGTTTCCTCTTAGGGTACAGGGTGTTTAGCTGCAAAGGATATAAACAAGGCTTTGCTTGGTTGGTGATGTGAAAGCAGGAGTGAACAATAGGCTCAATACTGCAAGCAAGATGATGAAATGCAATTACAACTTAACTCCAAAGAATGTCCTTTTTCGTAAATTTAGTCCCCTAGGCCCGAAAAAAGTATAAAACAATACCCGGGAGAACTCTTCTAGCCAATGTTGACTAGAGTATTCATTTTTCAAAATTAGTCTACTTGGTTTGAAAAAGGGTTAAACTTACACAAAATAAACGTCCTTTCAAAGCAATTTAACGAATGTGAAAGAGACAAGTTCACTTAGAAATCTTTTCACTTTTTTTAGAGAGTCGGAAAAGAGCTTAACTAAGACTTGAGAATGTTGTTCTAAGAAGCATATCATGGGGGAGGCCAGGGCTCCCGTGCAGGACTTCAATCAAAAGTCAACAACTCATAGGTAGCTGACACAAACTTGGGAGAACCCAAAACTTGCCAAGCCTAGGAGGATAAAATACTTGCAGATGATCCTTCATCTAAAATATCATTCCAATCAAAGGAAACCATCCTATGACTTGGTGCGAGTGTACTCGGAGAGAGTGGAATGCTCCCCTTTTTAGAAGGTACAAGACTAAAAATTCCAAGGACATGGTCGAAAGACACATCACCCTCCAAAAGAAGAGTGGGATTGACCAAAGATTGCATCGGTAATGTCACTTCCTTAGACTTGTCACTCTCCAAGAGAAGAGTGGTATCAACCGAAGATTGCATCGACACGACCACTTCTTCAACCGTTGGTTGAATAGGATGTCAGAGAACATGATCTAGAGACGCGTCACTCCGAAAAACATGAGTGGTGTCGGTCTAAGATTGCATCGACAAGACTGCTGGTTGAACAGGATGTGAGACAACATGGTCAAGAGATGCATCACTCCCCAAAACATGAGTGGTGTTGGCCGAAGATTGTATCGACACGACCACTGTATCAACCAAAGACGGATTAGGATGTTGGTAAACAAAGACAAATCAAAACCTGAAGGGCCACTAGATGAGGAATGTGCTTCTCGTACCACTGCAATAGTAGGGCACACACCGGTTAAATTATCTCCTTTGCGAAGCCTACAAAGGAACTTGGGCTTACGTCCTATACGTCGAGGCTTCTCAATCGTATGAATGCCCCCATCATGACTTGTAGTGGCTAGTGACATGATCCCAGTATGACTTGTAGAGGCTAGTATCATATCTCCAACATGATTTGTAGAGGTTGGTAATGAATTCCCAACATGACTAGCAGAGGTTGGTGATGAATGTGTAGTATGACTAGCAGTGACTAGAGTTGTGCTTCCAGCATGGCATGCAATGACTAGTTGTTGGTCTTCACCATGACTTGCAGAGGTTGTTGACCTATCTCCAACATGACTAGCAGAGGTTGGTGATATAATTCCAGTGTGACTTGTAATGACTAGACTTATGCTTCCAGCATGACTTGCAGTGGCTGGTTGTGACATTTGAGACCAAGGTTCTGGGAAAGACTGATTTTGAGAGATTACGGGCCAAGAAGGGTTATGGTATACACCATGGTCCTGTCCGGAAGGATGGTATCCTCCTCTAAATTGATTCATAAAGGGTTGTAATGATCCAGATTTAGGAGCGGAACAAACTGATTAACAGACTGAATACAATAAACACAGAGATAGGAAGAATAACACAAATATCCAGTCAACAATATCTTCTAGTAAATAATGAAATAGGCTGAAACTGTAAAACTGCAGAACCAAAACTTGCTTGAATGGTGGTAGCTACCTCTGAGAAGAGGTGTGGCTGATACGTGCATCTGTCTGAGTAGAATGGATTACAATGAGGCTCCAGAGGGCCTTTACATATTACTCATGAATGCAAAAATCCTAGACATCCAAAAACCTAACCCTAGAAGGTGAAACGCCAAAATTCATGTGGGCCCTATGCGTAAGTTTGTGTAATTTGGTACCTCAACTTCCTAGGGTCGTAACTTTTGCATACGACCTCTGTTTTAGGCGCGTGATAGCCCATTGGAAAGGTCTTTCAGAGAACTACACAATTCGTCGTCAGACTCTGACTCCATCTACAATCTGACTGTGGCGAGTCAAGAAAACAACGTTTAGGGCACCAAAACAACCTTGGAAGTACAACAAGATGTGTTGACATGAAAACATACAAAATAAGCTAGTTGGATTAGGCAAGAGGCCACCTGTATCCACCTAGAAAATGTGTGAGTCTTCAGACAACCCCAGAAGAGTAGAACTCACAATTATAAAGCAGTACAAAAAGACGTGTTCAATAAAAAATGGACATAAGGAGCTAGTTGGAATAGGTGGGTGGCCACCAATA
>ML811905.1:74892-87266 GCA_009831015.1 Picea engelmannii | reverse complement strand
CTGGATTTGGCCCCAGGTGAGACAGTTACCTTGGTGTAGGAGTTGCCCTGCCATGACAACCCGATAAATATGGATCTGTTTCTGGCAAGTGCCCTTGATCTGTGTGTACACTATCTGAAGGGTGGATGCTTGTTCCATGCAGTCAGGGTTGAGCTCTGTTGGTGTCAGTTGTTCGATGATCTCAAAGGTGTCCAATAATGAAGGAAAATATGGCCGAAAGAGATCCACATTGAATAATGGATGCAGACCAAGGAAGGGTGGAGTGTTGAGCTCAAAAGCATTTCTACCCACAACCTTGGTGATAGCATAAGGCCCATAACGAAGTGGGTGAAGCTTCCAATGGGGCTCGACGAGACGCTCCTTCTGCAAATTTAAACAGACTTTGTTGCCAACCTGAAATTGGTGTGGTACCTTGTGTTTATCATGGCGTTGCTTTTACTTAGCATTGGATTTCTGCAAAATCTCCTGAACTTGTTGGCGGATGTGCTGAATCCGCTCAATGAATCTGGTGCCTTTATCGACTGCAGACTGATCAGGGGAAGAGTATGTTTGTGTGGTGGAAAGAGGAAGTCTAACATCAATGGGTCCCAAGGGTTGGAATACCATACCCACTTGAAATGGGCTATGGTCGATGGAACTATGGAGAGCCCTGTTGTAACTATGTTGGACATATAGGAGACTCTCGTCTCATGTACGGGGATGCTTATAATTGTACATGCGCAGGATGTGCACAATCATCCGATTGACGACCTCAGTTTGGCCATCGGTTTGGGGGTGGAAAGAAGTGGATTTCGTGAGCTTAGTGTCCAACAGAGACCAGAGACTCGACCAAAAGGTGATGAGGAACCTGTTGTCTCGATCGGAGATGATGGTTTGTGGTATCCCAAAGTGAACCCAAACTCGTTCGAAGAAGAGCTTGGAAATATCTGCCGCTGTGACATTCTTCTTGCAGGCTGTGAGGATGGACATCTTCAAAAACCGATCAACGACCACAAACATGCAGTCATTTTCATGCTTGGTCCATGACAAACCAGACATGTAATCCATGGAGATGGATTCCCAGAGTTTCTCTAGAATAGGAAGAGGGGTGTATAAGCCTTGCTTCTTGATGGTAAACTTGGCAATGGCATAGGCAGTGCAAGATCTGATATACTCGTTGACATCCTGTCGAAGTTTTGGCCAATAAAAATGGTTCTAAAGAACGACCATAGTTTTCTCTACGCCAAAATGTCTTGCCACCTGATTGTAGTGGGCTTCCCAAATTAGCTTTGCACGCTCGCTTGTAGGAACACAAAGATGGCCCAGGTGGCATAAGAGTTTGTCCTGAATGTGAAAATCAGTGACAATGGCGCTTGTACCCAAGAGCCGATATGTGGTGGCGAAGTCCGGATCTTGCTGGTAAAGTTGGGGCCACTCCGATGTTTCATGTCCACAGGGATGGAGCACAGTGGTAAGTGTAGCCACAGGAGGCTGACTGAGGTAGTCAACGACACGATTGGAGATACCTCTCTTATACTTGATGTTGAGATGGAACTGTTGTAGGTAGGTGGAACACTTCTGATGACAGTCATTCTGCAATTTCCCTTCTGTCTGTATGAACTGCAGAGGCTTGTGATCAATGTGTATGATCGTCTCTGTCCCTATAATGTAATGTTTCCATTGACGACAGGCTTTTATAATGGAATACATTTCCTTTTCATAGTTGGGATGTTTTCGGACAATATCAAAGAGTGTCTCACTATGGTATGCCACCAGATGCCCGTGCTAAGTGAGAACTGTGCCCACATCATAGTCAGATGCATCAGTCTCAATCTCGAATGGTTGTTGCAGATCGGGCAAGGAGAGGACTGGAGCTGAGAACAAATGATGTTTCAGATCTTTGAATGCTCGTTGCTGCTCCTTCCCCCACACAAACTTTTCCCTACCACCGCCCTTGGTCACCTGGCTGAGGGCCCATGCAATATGGGAGAATCCCAACACGAACCGTCGATAAAAAATGGCGAGGCCCAAGAACCTCCGAAGCTCGGTCAGTGTGGTTGGGGCTGGCCAGTCACGGATGACTTGGATCTTAGTTGGATCAACATGTACCCCATGCTCATCAATAATGTAGTCTAGGTATTGGACCCTATTCATGCCAAAAGAACATTTTTCCAAGTTGGCATAAAGCTTGTTCTTCCGTAGAGTGCTCAAAACCTGTTGAATATGCCGCATGTGCTCCTCCCAAATTCTGTTGAAGATGAGGATGTCATCCAAATATACTACCACAAATGAGTTGGTGAATGGTCTCAATACATCGTCCATCAACCGCATGAAAGTGGTTGGGGCATTTGTTAAGCCAAAGGGAAAGACTAGCCATTCATAGAGATCTTGTTTAGACTTGAAGGTTGTCTTCTAGACATCAGTTGGTTAAATGGGAACCTGGTGGTAGCCAGATTTCAGGTCAATCTTCCTGAAGAATTTTTCCCCCTTGAGTTGGTCAAGAAGGTCATGAATCTTGGGAATGGGGTAGCGGTTCTTGACTTTGATTTTGTTTAAGGCTCTGTAATCAATGCAAAGTCGCCAAGTCCCGTCCTTCTTCTGCACCAATACAATCGGGCTTCCACAAGGAGAGGAGTTGGGTCTGATGTGCCCCTTTTGAAGAAGCTCTTGGATCTGACATCTGATTTTGTCATTCTCCATCATCGAGCGCCGATAGACTAGTCCATTAGGTAGAGGTGTGCCCGGGGTCAGATCAATTGGATGCTTGACTTGGCAGTGTGTTGGTACCTCTGTAGGTGAGACGAAGATGTCTTTGTATTCTTCCACGATCCCGTCCACTTGATTTTGCTGCAAAGAGAGGCATTGTGTAGAGGCCACGGATGTGGCGATGACCTTATGCTTATTGTGAGCACGGATCACAAAGAATACAAACTTCCCGGTCTGTGAAATGACCTTACTGCATTTCTTAGTAGAGATTAAAGAAATAGCAGTAGGCGATGCAACCTATGGGATCCTGTACAATTGTCTACCCAAAGTCATAATAACACTGCGGGGTCTAGACTCATACACAACATGACGCTTCCACAAATATGGTTGTCCTAAAAGAACATCACAAACTTCAAGGGGAAGTCAAGTCAGCTATTCTTGATCTGCAGAACAGGGACGCAGAACACTGGAGTCGTGTGGACATTTTGATGTCCTTCCTTCAGGACCTCCGGCAAGCAATCGAGGACCAAGACAGGGGCAAATCACATGAGCATCAGGTCTATGCCGAACCAAGACTCGGTCCATGTTTTTAAGTTAATTCATGTTTCAGGTTTCTATCTTCTTTCATTTCTCGGCAACCATGAGAGGTTGGCCTATGTTTTCTTTTTGTTTAGTCTAACAATCAACACTTCGCCCTGCGTGGCATCGTAGTCTCTTTTTGCATGTTACAATCTTATCTATTTCTGGACAAGTGGCAACGGTGGTTTCCCAGAAAGGCACCGATGCCACGCATGATTAGGAATTACATACAGTTGTAACTTTTTTTGGCAGGCTTCAATACAAACTCTAACTTATATATATATATATATATATTAATATGGCTTTTTTTATGATATTAATGAAAACAAATATTTTTTTTAAGGTTTTTTTAATTTAGTTTCGTCAAATATGTTTTATTTTAGATGTTTTTCTTAAAATATTTTATTGAATTTAGTTTTATTTTTTTTAGTTATTTTTTTCAATTTATTTTTTTTAAGTTTGAATGCGTTTTTTGTTTATTTTTTTCACAAAAAAATGTATTTTTGTTTTAAATTATTGTTTTCCAGCCAAATTTTATTTTTTTTTCATTTCTTTTTAGTTTTTCTTTGGTTTTCACCATTTTGTTGTTTTTCTTTTAAATTTGGATTTTGAATATATTTTTTTAAATGTGTTTTTCTCTTCATTAAATATATATATATATATATATATATATATATATATATATATTTGTGAAGATTTTCTCTTTTCTTTTTATTTATTTTTTAATATAAACTTAAGAAAAAAAAAAGTTAGTAAATAAATTTTCAAGTGACCATTTAGGATCTAATTTTGGGTTTTTTATTCGTGTAGGGATTTGTTGTCAAGGCCACAGTTTGAATTAGGTCGTAATTAGTTGTAATTTTAGTGTTTAGAAAAAACATTTTGCTTTAGGTAGCGTCATGTGTTTATTTAGGTGTTGATTTTAAGGTTTTTCTAAGCAACTATTTTATGTTTTAAGGCCATGCTTGAAAAAGTTGTAATTTTGACCCAGTCGTAAAAATTGGTGCTATTGATAGCAACAAATTTTAATTTGGGGGTTGATTTTAGGGTTTTTTTGAGCAACCATTTTATCCTTTAAGCCCATGCTTGAAAAAAGTTGTAATTTTAACCCGATTACAAAAAATGGTGCTACCGGTAACACCACTTTTTGATTTGGGGGTTGATTTTAAAATTTGTTTGAGAAACCATTTGATCCTTTAAGCCCATGCTTGAAAAAAGTTGTAATTTTGACCCAGTTACCAAAAATGGTGCTACTGGTAGCACCACTTCTTGATTTGGGGGTTGATTTTCATGTTTTTTATGCAAAAATATGGGTTTTAAGGGCTAGAGTTCTCGTTTTGAGGTCATAGTTCTCATTAAGTTGGTAACTATGTTCCTTTTAGTTTATGGTCCACAAGAGCCCAATCCCTGTCCAATTTTGGATGAAAACATTTTATTTTCAAGACTATTAAAGACTATATTTATTTTTTGAAAAATACCAGAGAAATAATTTGGGGATAAACTTTAACGATATCCTTGAACTCTGAGTTTCGAGCATAAGATATTTAAAGTTTTCCTATCATAATATATCCCATTTTGAATGAAAAAACTCTTTTAAAGTTCTCTCATTTGTGGGCCTATATCTTTCTTTAATTCGAATGCGATCAAAATTATGAATGTTGTGATGTAGTTATTTATTTCTGCACAATATTTCTGCATATATTATATTTTTATGAGTGAAGATTTTGTTGGGATGTAGTTTAATACTGAGGGGGGGGGGGTGAATCATTATTGATAACTTTTATCTCTTTTTAAATAATTATTTATTAACTTTATTGATCAACAAGAAACTTCAGTAACTAACATCAATACGTATAAACTTAAATTGCAAATTACAGGTTTTATATAAATATTGATTTAGAGCACCAACTCTAGCAGATAACAATATCCTTGTTTTAAGGCACCAACCCTAGGAAACACCAACTCCCTTGTTTTAGGGCTCCAACCCTAGGAAGCATCAACTCCCTTGTTTTAGGTCACCAACCCTAGGAATCACCAACTCCCTCTTTGTTTCAAGGCTCCAACCCTAGGAAGCACCCACTCCCTTGTTTTTAAACTTTAATTAACAAAGGACACTAATACTTCCTTTCTCCTCCCTTCCACCCTCACTTCATAAGCATCTTTGTCTTTCTTCCTTGGACTCTACACTTGATTCCGATCTTCTTATGTAGACCACAGAGACAACTTCCTTCCATTGCACTTTTTTGTTTATAAAGTATTCCAAATAGGTATGAATTTGAACCATTATGTCTTTTGACAATGAACCATTTCACCTCTTCTTTTAATTTTAACAATAATACTGATAATAGTTTATTCAACTTAAAGACGTCAAATTATTTGTATTTTATCCCTTCATGTATAAACAAAATCTTGTAGCGGCAATGGAATGGTTGTGTGCCAATCTTGTCAAATTATTCCACAGGCCCTTTAAACTGGTACATAATTCGAATTCTACACAGGCGCTTCCTTCAATCCACTTTCCTTGTGACCGCGAGCTCGAAACACAGGCTTATCCCCTCTAAGCGATGTTCCTTTAGTGCTTTTTCTATTTATTCTTCTACACAGGACCTCATTCGAAAATGTCCACGAGCTTGTTTACTTCTAGGCCCTTCGTGCCTCTAATCAACCCCTTTTACTTTATCATGATACCGATGCTGGAACCAGGTTCTCTGGACTTCAGAATTCTTGCATTCTTACGGAGTAATACTTCTCAAAGTACACTTCACTGAAGTACTTATATTATCTCCACTAGTAGATCAGATGGTGGAGATTTAATCTCCTATTGACTGAACGATCTTGGCTCATTTGGAGGCTTCAACGAAATCAATGATCACGACTTAATCAGGTGTTGAGATGGATGGTCCTTATTTATTTTGGGAGTTCGACACTCCTAGATATTACGACTCTCGAGTTGTTCAACTCCCCCATAGTTATACCCACTGAAGTGCTTACCCTATCCTTCCACTGCTTGATCCGACAGTCACGAGAAATCTCGGAGGGTCTTAGATCAACGACCCGCATGATTTCACTACTTCGGCCTTCGACACTTTTGCTGGTAAAAGAAGTTGTACATTCTCGGAAGCCATAATCCCGGAGAAGACATGGCATGTTGATGTCACCTATGGTGTCGTGGACCCATGGTATGTGTGCCACGTGTCACTAAAAAATGGACATGTTGGGGTCCAAAAGACACTGAATTCATGTGAGACGTGTCCCCATATGGCACCCCTGTCATGTTGCATACGACACATCATCAACCAAACAAACGACCCACATTCCTACGCTCTAGATATGACGGTTTGCGTGATTTAGGATTTGCACTTCATGGCTTCGACACTTCATAATGTTGCCTAGTCTCTAGTAATCTCCGAAGTGGTGAAGTTCTGGTGTCTCGAAACTTACGCTATCCATCCACTCCTAATCTGACGACTCACATTACTCCCAAATTCTTCCCTCGTTCTAACAGTTGGCGTGATTTCAAGGTTTCGTGACTTCGAGATTTCATGCCTTTGCCTTGTCTCCAATAATCGCCGAAGTGATGAAGTTTCAAAGTCCCAAAGCTTTCTATCTCCTGCTTGGATTTGATCAATTGCTAATGATCTATCAGTTCAATCGGATGGCTATGGTTATACCCAAAAATTCTCAATTAGATCTGACGACTCTTGCTTATCTGGCTCCTGTGCGATTTATGTCTGCATTGCACTTTGGCTTCTTTGCGATTTCTGCAACACTATTTCTTTTGAGCTTTTCTTTCCTCCTTTGAATTCTTCTGCATACTTCTTTCCATGATTGACATCAATGACAACTAATATTCCAATAATATCCCCCTTTGGCATTGATGACAACACAGTAAGAACCCCTTCTTTTAACCGAGTATTACTGTTAATCCTCCCCCTTTAACAACAATGACAGAAGGGATCTTTTTTCTCTCCCCCTGTCCATTTGCTCCTTTTTCTGATTTTGTAGTTTTTGATGAGGTATGGGAATTACTACCAATTTTTGTTTAAGATTTTCAAAAGTACTTCTTGGTAGAGGTTTTGTGAATATGTCTGCAATTTGCTCTTTAATATCAATATATTCCATTTTGACTACCTTTTGAGAAACTTGATATTTCAAAAAATGGTATTTGATTGGGATATGATTGGTTTTAGAATGCATAACAATATTCTTAGATATATTTATGGCATTGGTGTTGTCACAGTTAATAGTGATTGGATGATCATATTTCACTTGTACATATTCTAGGGTTTTTTTCATCCAAATTACTTGTGTGCAGCAAGATGCAACAACAATGCACTCTGTTTCTATTGTAGATAGAGATGTAGATGTATACTTTTTACTTAACCATGATACCAGACATTTTCCCAGGTAGAATGTTATTCCACTAGTACTTTTCTGTCATCTATACCACCAACCCAATTTACATTAGTATATGTTGTCAATGTATAATATTTTGTTTTTGGAAACCATAAACCAAACTCCAGGGTTCCTTTAAGATATATGAATATCCTTTTTACTGCCTTCATGTGAGTTTCTTTAGCTGCAGATTGAAATTTGCCTACGACTCCTACATCCTGCAAGATATTTGGTCTTGTTGTTGTTGCATATAACAAGCTACCAACCATTGATCTGTACATGGTTTGGTGTACTCTTGGCGAATCATCATCTAGGCGTAGTTTGCATCCTGTGAGCATGGGAGTGCACATGGATTTACTATCTTCAGTTTGGAATTTCTTTAGCATTTTTTTGATACATTTAGTTTGGGACATGGATATTCCTTTATTTGTTTGTGACTTGTAAACCTAGGAAGAAGGTCAGTTCTCCTAGCATAGACATTTCAAACTCTTTCTGCAGTTATGTAGAAAACGTTTTGCTTAGTATAGTAATATTTCTTCCAAATATGATATCATATGCATATACCACCACAACAATCATCTCTTATATCCTTGTTTTTGCAGATATTGATAAAGTCTTGAGAACCATGTTTTAGGGGCTTGTTTAAGACCATATGGAGCCTTCTTTAGTTTGCACACATAGTCCCGATTTAATGTTAATGTGAATCCTTCTGGTTGCTCAATATATATTTCTTCTTCTAATGTTCCATTTAGGAATGTTGACTTGACATACATTTGATAAATTTTGAAGTTTCTGAAGCATGCAAATGCCAGGAACATTCTGATGGCCTCTAGTCTTGCTATTGGGGCAAAAGTCTCTTCAAAGTCAATACCTTCCACTTGGGCATATCCTTTGCATACTAATCTAGCTTTGTTCTTTATGATCTATCCATTTTCATTGAGTTTGTTTTTGAATATCCACTTGGTTCCTACCACATTCTTGTCTTTTGGTCTAGGGACAAGTTTCCATGTATGATTTTCCTCAATTTGATCAAGTTCCTTGTTCATTGCTTTTATCCAGTCTTCACTCTTGCTGGATTCTGCAAAATTTTTGGGTTCTATTACTGAAATCATTGCTTATTCAGAATAAAATCTATGTTTCCTTCTTGTTTCTACTCCTGCTTCTTTATACCCTATAATTTGATTTTCAGGGTGATTCTTTTGAACTCTTTTTTATGGTGCTTTTGGTAAGGATGTTTCTTCCTTGTCCTTCTCTTCATCAATTTTTGGTTCATTCTCTTGTAGTTCTTCAATGTCTTCTCCATCTTGTGATTTACTATCTTCATCATCATCACTAGTTCTTTTCCATTCATCAATTTTTGATTCATTTTGAGATTTGATTTTTTTTCAATTTTAGATCATCTATTTTTACATTTGCACTTTCCATTATTTTGTACAATCTTATGTTATAGCACTTGTAAGCCTTTTTGTTAGGTGAATATCCTAGAAATATACCTTCATCTAATCTAGAGTCAAATTTCCCTATATTATCTTCATCCTTCTTGATGTAACATTACTTCCAAAGACTCTGAAATGTTTCACAGGTGTTGGTCTTCCAAACCATAATTCATAAGGTGTTTTCTCATGTTTACTTCTCAGTTGTGCTCGGTTAAGTATGTGGACTGCTGTATATATTGCATCTCTCCAAAATTTGTCTGGGAGCTTGTCTTCTTTCAACATAGTTCTTGCAACCTCTTAAACAATTTTGTTTTTCCTCTCAACAACTCCATTCCATTGAGGCATTCTTGGAGTTGATCAGAATTGTCTCTTGATTCCATGACCTTCACAAAACTTATTGAATTCTCTAGAGGTAAATTCCCCTCCATTATCTCATCTTAAACGTTTGATTTCGAGATCTATTTCATTCTCTACATAAGTCTTGAATGCTTTAAATTTTTCAAATGTCTCTGATTTTTCTTTGAGGAAATATACCCAGGTCATCCTCGTGTAGTCATCTGTGATCAACATGAAGTAGTGTTCCCCTTGTATGCTTTTAGTCCTAGAGTCCCCACAGAGGTCAGTGTGAACAATCTCCAAGGGTTTTGATGTAAAATTATCTTTTGTCTTGAATCTGACTCTTGGTTGCTTCCCTAATTGAAAGTGTTTACAAATAGGATATGAAGGCTTTATGACTTTTGGCATGTCTTTTACAACTCCCTTTTTACTAGATTTGATAAGGTTATCAAAGCTCAAGAGTCCCATCCTCTTGTGCCATAGCCATCTTTCATCTACTTGACTTGTATGGAATTCTTCTTCTTCCTTAATATCTAAGATATACACATTGGTTGAGGTTCTTGGTGCAATAACAACTAATTTTTCTGATCCTTCTTTTTTTATTTCACATTTTTGTGAGTAAAAAACGAGTATATGTCCCTGATCACAAGTTTGGCTTACACTTAGTAGATTAGGTTTTAAATTTTCTACTAGCAGCACGTTTTCTGCTTTATTTTTCTTGTTTCCCAAAGAAATTGTGCCTTTCCCTAGTATTTTGGCAGATACATTATCTCCAAAAGTGACTTTACCTTTATCATTCTTTGTCAAAGAGAGAAATTTGCCTTTATCTCCTATCATATGTTTTGAACACCCACTATCAATATACCATTGGCACTTTTTGTTCTTTGCATACAAGGCCACTTTATATTCTATTACTTTTTCTTCTATATGTTTTTCTTTCCATATCTTCTTATCTTGATTGTTAGGGTTGCCTGTTTTCAAGGATTGCATTGGTAATATACATTCATTAGCTTTATGGCCATAGTTGTTGCACTTGTGGCATTCAACATTGTACTCTATTAAAGGAGAGAATGAATTATAATGTATTTTCTTTACATCATTCTGGTTGTTCTTATATCTTTGGAAATTGTTTGGTTTGTATTTTCTATAGGCTTTACAATGTACTTCTTTGTGTCAAAAGTTATTGAATGACTAGCAATACCCAAGAAACATATATTGATATCTATTAGGGTGAGTCCTTCTGATCACTATATTTCCTTCTCCTTTTGAAGGAAGCAATGATTTTCGCTTATTAAAAACAATCTTTAATGGTGCCATCTCCATCTTGTTATCTTCTCTTTTTTAGGGATTTCTAAGAGCGTCTGCATAGTTGATTGACTTTTTATCCGTTTTATGTGCAGTAGAGGTTGAATTTTTATCATATCCCAATCTTGTTTTATTATTTGGTGATCTTTGGCTATTAACAATATCATTCAATATTTTTGAACTGTTTTCAAATCTTGATTGCTTCTTTTCTTTTTCAATTTCTCTTTTCAGTAGGACAATTTCAGCCTCTAGCTTTTCACAGTCTTGTTCCCTATCATTGAGTTGTTTCAAAATGACTTCTTCAATTCTTTTAGCTTCCTAGAGTTGAGTCTTCAAATCATTGATGACTTGCCATGTTTCTTTGATGGTTTTTGACACTTCTCTTTCTCTTGACTTTTGTGCTTCTTCATTTTCTAACAATTGTTCTCTTAATGCTTTATTCTTCATTTCATACTTCCTTAGTTCTTCAAGTGCACTGATAATTTTTTCTTCAATGTTTACTTCTCCTTCATCTTCAGAATTTGCTTGATCATTATCAACATCATTATTTTTCGTTCCCATAAATAGAATCTCTCCATCATCTTCACTCATGTCTGAAGAACTGATGTCTTCTTTGGAGTAGAATTTTTTTTTTCTTATAAAATTTCTTCTTGTATTGGTCTTTATCCCTTTTTTGGTATTTCTAGTTATAGGATTCTTCATCATCACTATCCTCTTGCTTGGGATAGGGACATTTGTTAGCAAAGTGTCCGATTCCGCCACAGTTGAAACATTTGAAGGATAACTTTCCCTTATATTTTCCAGATCCTTTCTAGAGTTTCTTTATAAAGTTGACCTCTTCTACATATGATATGTCTGACTAATCTTCATTAGACATCTGCTCTTGATTCTTCTTTGCTTTTTATGCTTTGAAGGTTGTTTCTCCTTTTGTTGTTCTTTCTTGCCCTATTCTCATCTTAGACACTGTGAGGATCCCATGTAGTTCATCCATTGTGACATTATCAAGATTTGGTCTCTCTTCAAGAGTATAAATCTTGGAATCATATCTCATGGGTAATGATCTCAATATGTTTTGGAAAATGGGTTGATCTTTGAGGTCTTTTCCTAATGCTATGATTGAATTGACCACTTCATCTACTCTCTGAAGATATTATGCTATGTTCTCTTCTTCTTTCATTTTCAGGTTTTCAAATTGTGTTCTGTAGGTTTGTAGTTTGCCTTTTTGACCTTGTTATCTCCTTCATATATGACTTTTAGTTTGTCCCATATTTCTTTTGCTGACTTACAATGCATTACTTTCACAAATATAGGATTGGCTAATCCTCCAAGGATGGCATTGGTTGCTCTTGCATTGTCATTGCAAAGCTTCTTTCCAGCTGCTTCTATGGGAGGAATAGTAGGTGCAGTGTACCCATCTTCTATAGATTTCCAGATATCACAACCTAGGGATATTATATAGCCTTTCATCCTCACACTTCAAAGTGCATAATCATTCCCTTTGAATAAAGGTTCTCTGGTGGAAGATATTCCCTCTTGTTGATCCATTGGATTATGCAGAATCTACCTCCCAGTTATTAGACTATGCTAAAGAAACATGGCTCTAATACCAATAGTTGGAATGTAGTTTAATACTGAGAG
>ML811905.1:40810-74851 GCA_009831015.1 Picea engelmannii | reverse complement strand
TTTTATTAATTTTGAAATAATTATTTATTAACTTGATTGATCAACAAGAAACTTCAGTAAGTAAAATCAATAAGTATAAACTTAAATTACAGATTACAAGTTTTATATAAATATTGATTTAGAGCACCAACTCTAGGAGAGAACAATCTCCTTGTTTTAGGGAACCAACCCTAGGAAGCACAAACTCCCTTGTTTTAGGGAGCCAACCCTAGGAAGCACCAACTCTCTGGTTTTAGGGTTCCAACCCTAGGAACACCAACTCCCTTGTTTTAGGGCTCAAACCCTAGGAAGTACCAACTCCATTGTTTTAGGTCACCAACCCTGGGAAGCACCAACTTCCTCTTTGTTTTAGGGCTCCAACCCTAGGAAGCACCAACTCGCTTGTTTTTAACTTTATTTAGCAAAGGATACTAATCCTTCCTTGCTCTGCCCTTCCACCCTCACTTCATAAGTATCTTTGTCTTTCTTCCTTGGACTCTGCACTTGCTTATGATCTTCTGATGTAGACCACATAGACAACTTCCTTCCATTACACTTTTCTATTTATGTAGTATTCCAAATAGGTATGAATTTGAACCATTGAATCTTTTCACAATGAACCATTGCACCTCTTCTTTTAATTTTAACAATAATGTTGATAATTGTTTATTTAACTTAAAGACATCAAATCCTTTGTATTTTATCCCTTCATGTGTAAACAAAATATTGTAGCGGCAATGGAATGGTTGTGTGCTAATCTTGTAAAATTATTCCATAGGTGCTTCCTTCAATCCACTTTCCTTGTGACCGCGGACTCGAAACCATAGGCTTATCCACTCTAAGCGATGTTCCTTTAACACTTTTTCTCTTTATTCTTCTACACAAGACCTCGTTCGAAAATGTCTGCAGGCTTGTTTACTACTAGGCCCTTCATGCCTCTAATCAACTCTTTTTACCTTATCATGAGACCGGTGTTGGATCCAGGTCCTCCAATCTTTGACATTCTTGCATTCTTCTCGACCAATACTTCCTGAAGTACACTTCACTGAAGTACTTATATTATCTCCACTAGTAGATCATGCAGTTAAGATTTAATATCCCATTGATTGGACGATCTTGGCTCGTCTAGATGCTTCAACAAAATCAACGATCACGACTTAATTAGGAGTTGAGATGGATGGTTGTTATTTATTTCGAGACTTTGACACTCCAGGACCCCAGGAGATTACAACTCTCAAGTTGTTCAACTCATCGGGAATTATACCTGCTGAAGTGCTTACCCTATCCTTCCACTAGTTGATATGACGATCATGAGAAATCCAAGAGGGTCTTAGATCAACGACCCGCGTGATTTTTCTACTTTGGCCTTCGACACTTTTGCTGGTAGAAGTTGTTGGACATTCCTGAAGGCCATAATCTCGGAGATGACATGGGATGATGATGTCACCTATGGTGTCCTGGACCCATGGCATGTGTGCCATGTGTCACTCATAAATGGACATGTTGGGGTCCAAAAAGCACTGAATTCATGTGACACATGTCCCCATATGGAACCCCTTCCACGTGGCATACAACACGTCATCAACCAAACAGATGATCCACATTCATCTGATTCAAATCTGATGGCCTGAGTGATTTCACGACTTCAGCTTTGCACTTCGTGGCTTCGACACTTCGCAACTTTTCCTAGTCTCTAGTAATCGTTGAAGTGGCTAAGTTCCAGAGTCTCGAAACTTACTCTATCCTTCCACTCATGATCTAATGGCTCTCATTACTCTTGATTTATTCCCTCGATCTAATGGTTGGCGAGATTTCAAGGTTTCGTGACTTTGGGATTTCATGCCTCTGCCTTGTCTCTAATAATCGTCAAAGTGGTGAAGTTTCAGAGTCTCGAAGCTTTCTATCTCCTACTTGGCTTCGATCAATGGCTGACGATCTATCAGTTTGATCTGATGGCTCTGGTTATACCCGGAATTTCTCAATTAGATATGACGGCTCTTGCTTATCTGGCTCCTATGTGATTTCTATTTGCATTTCACTCTAGCTCCAGTGTGATTTCTACAACGCTATTTCTCCTGAGATTTTCTTTCCTCATGCATGTTCTTCTAGAAAAAATTTGCCATGGTTGACATCAATGAAAACTAATATTCCAACAAATTCCATGTCCTCTTCTTAGGAATTCTTTTGTGAATATCTGTTATTTTCAATCAACAATATTTTAAATTTTCATTGGATGATAAATATTGGGGTTTGTTATTAATTATTCTCCCATTTTCATATTATAGTTCCAAGATATTCAAGATTTATCTTTAAGAAAATACAAAGAAGTACCACCTCTATAAAAATGTAGGTGGGTATTTATATCCTCGTGACGTTGGTGTTTGGACCTTAACCAATCTAAAATTCAACATTTTTTACAACCATACTGGGTAGAAAAAAGGTTGGTTTTGCAAACCAGAATTCTAATGACCCATCCTTAGCCAAATCAACCCTAGTTACAAGTTGGTCTTTAAAATCAAACGAGCATTCTGCATCAATTGTATGATTTGACATTAACAACAACCATAACTCGTGAAGAGATTGAAAGATCATGGGAAACCCTCGCTTATGAAAAAGAAAGATAAATTACAAGAAGACAAAGAAGACAAGATAGAAATTAAAATTTAGAATCATGCAAGGGTCGAGTAACAAGAAGCAAGAGAAAATAAATTCAAATTCCAAAAGTTGGCGAAAGTTCCACCACCAAAACAAGAAGAACTCCAATAATGGGTGACAAACAAGAAAAAATGAGAACCCTGAGAATCATAAAGAAAGAAACGAGAGACAAAGAATCCCATGAAGAAGGGTTAGAAATAGCCCACTCAATCTTCAAGGAGAACAACATCAATTACCAACTCTTCTACAAAGAGTGTTACTAATATTTTTAGGATATGGAGTGATAGATCTAAAAAGACATATGAATTTGTTTTTGAATATGTGTTAGATTCATTTGGTAGAACATGATGATGTAATGGTCATAATTTTTCTTCAGACATTAACATGCTTAGCCTATGAACGGTATACGTCTCTTCTAGAAAAGTCAATTTCATCATTCGACAATTTAGAGACCATGTTCATGACTATGTATGCTCCCCCAATAGAATATTATACTTGGCTCACACAATTCACCCAAGTTCATTTGAAAAAAGGTGAAAGGATCAAAGATTTTAACTTAAATTTTTTCAAGAAATTAAATCAGATTATAGAGGAGAAAAAACTGAACACTCCGGTTATACTTGGAAGTTATAAGAATGCAATGCCCTCAAATGTAAAATTTGTTATCTGGTCTTCACAAATTGAAGACGTATATGGAGCTACTTGTTATACCCATTTTGTGGGATAACTAAGGAGATTATGTCTCGAGCTCCTTAGGTTGTAGATATGGAATACTGAGAGACCACATGACTAGCAATATCCTTTTGCACAGATGGAGAGCCTTCTCACCACCATAGAGGTCATATATTTTAAGATGGCATCCACAACACCAACTGGCTTCCGAGAGGCAATGGGCCTTGCTCCAGGAGGTACAAGTCATGTATTATGGTGAGTGTCATTTCAATATTTGAGGCATTTGAGTATGCTGTATCTTAGACTGTTTTATATTTCATGACATATGCCTAGACATTATGCCTTTTTCCCTGCTTCACTTTGGTGGTTGACATTGTGCCCTAGTAAGTGGTCTTCCTTGGGGATGGGTTTGGTACTTGGAACTCCCTTGAATATCCATCTTACCGTTCCCGACCAGACTTGACACTTTCCATCACTGTTTCCCCCCATTTTCTTATCTCTTGGGATTTTAGGGTGTATTGACCCAAGAAGGGGTTGTCCCTGATTCTATGGGAAGAATGGGTTCAAGTCCCAAAGGGATTGTTGTTGGGTAAAACATAAAAGCCTATGTATAAACCTTCTAGATGCTTCACCCAGGGATTACCCTAGAAAGCAATGAAACACTTATCTTTGAGAAAGGGGGACCCACAAGAAATATGATTATGAATGCTTAAAAGGTTAGTTGGAGGATAGGAGGTCTCATCATGAGTCGACCTATCATGTTCATGGATATCTAGTGGTATGACATTACCATCATCTGGTCACCAAGCCAGGGTAATGTCTCTCACTTGCATGGTTGAGAGAAAGGGGGTCTCATCACGAGCCAACCTTCTAATATCTTCTAGGTATTTGTGGGTGACACTATCATTATCTGGACACCATGCCAGGGAAGTGGCCTTCAACTTGTCCTTAAATTATGAAAGAAACAAAGAATGGCAAAATTTTGGGCTTGGAAAAAGTGCATTGCAAACGAAGTTACCACACACCCTCTACAAAGGCACCCATGAATGAGACACTACAACCCCTTGTATGCCATGAACCCCATGCCCATTGAGTCTTGACCCTTAACCACTTCACCCACTTTACATGGATTAGAGAGGGATCTCTTGGAAACTCTCCTTAACCCAGGGAAATATATACCCAATAAGACACCTTGTCAACCCTCCCATATTAAAGCTTGACAAGTCGCATAATGTCTTTGAGCACTTAATTGTTTGAGATGGTAATATTTGATGCACATGCTTAGGTGTCTCATTTATTGATTTGATTTACTTATCATTATGCTATGACTTGATATCCTTGGAGGGTGTGCTTACTTGTCTTTGCAGAACCTAGTTGGTGGACACTTTTGGAGGAACAAGACTAGCTTGGGCTACCATGGAGCTTGAAGTCCAGATGTGGGTGCCAAGGGCCCGTATGCCGGATGAAAGAGATTAAACTTTGGAGGCCTAGAAGATGACTTGCACAACATAACCTAGCCCCTACTTTCCGAACATTTTGCCGAGGATAAGCAAAATGTCATCTTTAGGAGCATGATGCCATCTACAGGGTTAGGGTTTGGTGGTGAGGTTGATATGCATTGGCACAAGGACATTTTGAGGAGGTTGAGGCTTGACCATGAAGGAAGTGGATTGGATGCTTGACATGTGGCTTTGGGAATCCTTCCTACACTCCTCCATCCACAACGACTTTCTCTTAGTACCAAAACGTCCCCTAATAAGGTGATGTCTTTCTAAATTAGGGTTTATTTTGTGTAAAAGTAAAATTTGAGTGAATTGTTTAATATTAATTTGTAAAAAGGGGCAAGATTAGGGTTGTTGAGCCCTAGTATTGTGTTTTACCTTGAATTATGTGGACAAACTATCTTAGTGACATTTTGTATAAATAAGAGATCATAAGATCTTATTTTGACATAACTCTCCCTCTTGTGAGAGGTACTTGGACTGAAATTTTCGTTCTCTTTGGCTAGTTATCTCTCTTGTTCTCTTGTTTATGGCTATTTCTTGGATTACTGGATGATGGAAATGATGTGCTAGCCCTGGAAGGATTTTCTCTAGATTTTATGGTGGTTTGTCTTAGCTTTTTCCTTGAATTGGTAAGTTTTTTTTCTATGTTGTGCTAGCATTTGTTGCTCAAGTCAAGGTTAATTTTCTAGAGCTAGGTGGGAAGTATAAAGGCATACACCCCCACCATAGTATCCATCATTTTATGCTTATATGTTATTGGTTTAGCAAGGGTTTGCTAAGAGAAGTATAAGGGCATAAACCCTCTTAACTTAAACCCTAGCTAGAGATACTTACCTCGGGGAGCAAGAGGATTTACACCCCCAAGGAGGTAGTACCTCTATCTCTTTCATTGCTTGACTCCATTAACCCATTTTTTAAGTTACTAGTCATTTACTTGTTGCATGGGAGAAATAAATTGTTGCCTTGGTAAACGTGAAATTTTCAAGTTTTAAGATTATCTCTTTGGGAAAGTGTTCTTTGAGCCTTTGTCTCCCTTGCCTCATTGAGGCGTCCCCTTTCAACCACAAATTCTTTCTCCTATAGTAAAACTAACCAACAACCCTTAGGGATGTTCTAACCTTAGCCTACTAACCCTAATTATCTCCTAAACTAGCCCTAAAAATCTGCCCTAACCTTCTACTAACCTAGGTGCACTTATTGAGCTAACTAGGGGCTGATTTGATTGGGTAAGTTTTCGGAAATAAGTATTGATTTGATACAACCATAAGGCTGGTAATTTCACTTCAAAAACTTTAACCTAAAGTCACTCATAACTTGTGATTTCACCATCAAAAGTTGCTAAGAATTTGCCAATTTCTACTTGCTTCAATACAATTTTTGAGTGGTTTCTTTGCAAGTTTTAGTGGTTGATTTCGCCGCTGTCACAATAATATTTCTACAGCCATAAGGCTGCGAAATAATTCTCAATACATCTTTTATGACAGCCATGATTCATTGCTAAAATCTCATGATGTAGATCATGAAATTATCAAGTGATTATCTACTTTGTTTCAAGCATATTTCATCTGACTTTGAGCAATATTTATATCAGCTTTAGTACTTGTTTTATTGCTGATATATAACATCATTCATTGCTGCAAATTAGGGACAAAAAACCTAACTTGATGATCCAAATAACTTATTACATTTCAAAGTGGTTTTCCTTGTGTCTCAGGCAAGTACCAATTTGTCGGTAATTCATCCAAGGCTTTGGCAACCTCAATATCACTTAAGACTAATCTTAAACTTCTACTTTATGTCTAGAAAATTGACCTTTAGGGGCCTCACTCTTTCCACTTCCATTTTCACACCCCATTCCCCCAAGGTTCACTGATATTTCCTCCCTAGAGTGACCTAGTCACCCTTGAAGCGCGGAACCTATAAGGAGGTGACATTGGGTATAGTGTCCTTAAGTTGTCGACACTTGGTTGTTGGGTTCAGCTTTTCCCAACCTATAACTTGTGCGATAACATTTTCGCGTCGTTTCCAGGAAGGATTTTGAATCCTCTTTGGAAACCTAATGACACTTTGGCAAGATATCCTAAATCCTTTTCCCCTAGCTTACCTGGAGACTCCACCCAAGGGACGTTCTTTTCCCACCTTTCCTTTTCTCCCTTTCCCATCCTTCGATGAGCCTTGAGCTCATTTGGAAACTCCATTGAGGTATTACCCTAAGTAATGGAAACATGGTTCTATGGCGCTTTCATGAAGCATACAAGGCCTTGGATCTTGAAGCCATTGATGAATATATAAACAAGTGCCCGATAAACCAATTCAATGTTCTCCCAAAGTTCAATCCTAATCCATTATCTATCGTAGCATGCATGAAGATGTATGCCTACAGTTGTTCCTGCTATCCTTGGGAGATGAACAAAGGGATTGGATCAAGAATTCTTGCAAGCCAAGAAGTATATCTTCTTTGACGATCCTCATTAGAGAGTTCCTTAAATGTTGGGGACTAATAGCTCAAAGTATTGAAGATACAATTCAGGACTTGGAGGACACTTTTTCGAGAGAAGGTTTTGACCTTGATCCTATTAATGGCTTGAAAGAAATGATTCTTCTATAGTTTGTTGAAACAAAAATTTAAAGACAAGAAGTTGACAAGAGAAATGAGGAAAGTTTTGAGTACCTCGGGCATAGCACATAAGAAGATTGTGAGTTTTGTAAAGAACTAATAGAACTTTGTCCTCGCAAGGACTTTTTGGCTAAGTTTTGTCAACAAAGAGAAGAAGAGTATAGCACCATCATCGACAATTAATAGGAAAGGACTACCCTAAACTTAGCCTGGGAAGTGACCATTACATATTATGGAACATATTCACTATACGACGTTGTAACAAAAAAGTATGGGTACCAGAAAATTTTCCCAAATGACAATGACGCTCTCTGCATTCCCAAGGAAGTCTACGAAATCATTAGAGATCAAGATCAAGATTGTTAATTCTTTGGTCCTATTGAAGATGACGAAGACCTAGATGAAGAAAGTTTTCAAGAATATTTCAGTGATGAAGACCCTGATGAAGTACAACATCCAGATGAGGATACATTGGTATACATGCTCCTGCTTGATGTAGATGATATCGTTCAACCTTGTTCTCCTCCTCCACGCGAAAATGAAGAAAACTACCAGAAGGATATTGATGAAGTTTCTCTTACAGAAGACCTGAGCGAGACATTATTATCCATCGTCCCTTTTGAAGAAGATGAAGTTGTCTAGTCTTGTGAAGAAGTAATAAACTCCCATGATGCAGATGAAATCATAGAACAACCCCTGTATTTAGTTGACGATCACATCGATGATTTCATATAGATTGGGAGATGTAGATGGGATTTGGGTTGCTTTATTTTTTACGGAGATCCTATCTATGATATTAAAGGCACATCTCAGATTAAAGGATACACAAATCATTTCTTCAGAGGAATTATTTTTACATCTGGATGGTCCATATATGTGCCAACCTAATGATATGGTTACAAATTTGTTCCATCCGTTCGAGGATGACCTGACGCAACATTTTCAGGATGATTCTCAACCATCATACTCAAATTTTGATAGACACTAGGTCGTGGTCTGCCCAAAGCACTTCAAGGTACATGCTACCAAACAAAAGTATTTTCATGTTTAGACATTTTGTGGGGATTTGCAGACAAAGAAGCGACATTTCTTGAGGGAAGAATTTTCCTCTAGACATGAGGCCGTGCCTTACCACATTTCCCCTTATTTGGGAAATCAACAGGTTTTCTTGGGATCTCTTATCCTTTCTCAGCCTTCATGGATTAGTGATTATCTGAGTGAAGATGAAGACAAGTTGTTGTTTATATATGTTATCCCTCTTCAGAGATGGATTGATCAAGCTTGTGGCTACACTTTTTGTTGGGATGATCGGGTTGATGTTTTCACTTTCTAGCAAGATTTCCTCCCTCCCACCCATCTCCATGAGTTTCATTTCATGATGGATTATATGTGTACTTATGCTCATGATTATTATGTGCTTAACTTATCTTTGTTGTATTACATGATTAAGCATAGGGGGAGATACTTTGATGAGATGATCTGTTGGTTGCATTGGTTTTATGACTTCACTTGACATTACTCATCACCTGATCTTCAGGGCCCCAACGCCCCAGGTAAGTAGGTAGGTCACCTTTATTTCCCCTACATTTGCATCTTGATTGCTCATATTAGTTTATATGCATTTCATTTCCATTTTTCTCTACATGCATATTGATTTCATGCTTAGTTTATAAATTTTTGAAAAAATGTCATTTTTTTTTCTTTTCTAGATTAACTTTTCTTTTGGATTATATATATATATATATATATATATATATATGGATAAAGGGTGATAACACCACCCTAGATGCTCTGATCCCTTTTTCTGAGTTTTGGCAGGCACGGGTCTAACAAGAGATGTTGTGGTTCTCATGCACTCTACGACGAGCACATGTCCCCAAGTAGGAGCTAGATGTTATCCCCATTTTGTGGGATAACTAAGGAAATTTGAGGCCCTCAAGTTGTAGATATGGAGTGTCAAGAGACCACATGACTAACAATATCCTTTTGCAAAGATGAATACCCTTCTCACCACCACAAAGGTTGTAGATTTTCAGATGGAATCCATTGCACCAGCTGGCTTCCGAGAGGCAATGGGCCCTTCTTCATGAGGTACAAGTCAGGTATTATGGTGAGTGTCATTTCAATATTTGAGGCATTTGAGTATGATGTATCTTAGATTTCTTTAGATTTCATGACATATGCTTGGAAATTATGTCTTTTGCCTTGGTTCACCTTGGTGGTTGACATTGTACCCTAGTAAGTGGTCTTCCTTGGGGATGGGTTTTCTACTAGGAACTCCCTTGAAGAGACATCATACCATTCCCGACCATACTTACCACTTTCCATCATTGTTTCTCCCCATTTACTTATCTCTTGGGATTTTAGGGTGTATTGACCCAAGAAGGGGTTGTCCCTCATTCTATCGAGAGAAGGGGTTGAAGGCCCAGAGGGATTGTTGATGGGTAAAAGATAAAAGCGTATGTATAAACCTTCTAGATGCTTTGCCCATGGATCACCCAAGAAAGCAATGAAATGCCTATCTTTAAGAAAAGGGGGACCCACAAGAAATATGATTATGAATCCTCAAAAGGTTAGTTGGAGGATAGGAGGTCTCATCATGAGCTGGCCTATCATGTTCATGGATATCTAGTGGTATGACATTACCATCATCTAGTCACCAAGCCAAGGTAATGGCTCTCACTTGCATGGTTGAGAGAAAGGGGGTCTCATCACAAGCCATCCTTCTCATCTCTGCTAGGTATTTGTGGGTGACATTGTCATTATCTGGACACCACGCCAAGGCAGTGGCCTTCAACTTGTCCTTAAATTATGAAAGAAACAAAGAATGGAAAAATGATGGGCTTGGAAAAAGTGCATTGCAAACAAAGGTACCACACACCCTCTACAAAGGCACCCATGAATGAGACACTACAACCCCTTGTATGGCATGAACCCCATTCCCATTGAGTCTTGACCCTTAACCACTTCACCCACTTTACATGGCTTAGAGAGGGATCTCTTGGAAACTCTCCTTAACCTAGGGTAAGATCTACCCAATAGGACACCTCGTCAACCCTCCCATATTCAAGCTTGACAAGTTGCATAATGGCTTTGAGCACTTAATTGTTTGACATGGTCATCTTTGATGCACATGCTTAGGTGGCTCATTTATTGATTTGATTTACTTATCATTATGCTATGACTTGATATCCTTGGAGAGTGTGCTTACTTGTCTTTGCAGGACCTAGTTGGTTGACAATTTTGGAGGAACAAGCCTAGCTTGGGCTTCCATGGGGCTTGAAGCCCACAGGTGGGTTTCCAAGGGCTCGCATGCCAGATGAAAGAGATGAAACTTTGGAGGCCTAGAAGATGACTTGCATGACATAACACAGCCCCTTCTTGCCAAACTCTTTTCCTAGGAGAGGCAAAATGTCATCTTTAGAAGCATGACATCATCTATGGGGTTAGGGTTTGGTGGTGTGGTTGATATGCATTGACACAAGGAAGTTTTGAGTAGGTTGAGGCTTGATCATGAAGGAAGTGGCTTGGATGCTTGACATGTGGCTTTGGGAAGCCTTTATACACTCCTCCATCCACAATGATTTGTTCCTAGTGCCAAAACGTCCCCTAAAGGGGCGACATCTTTCTAAATTAGGGTTTCTTTTTGTGTAAAAGTAAATTTTGAGTGAATTGTTTAATATTACTTTGTAAAAAGGGGCAAGATTAGGGTTGTTTATCCCTAGTCTTGTGTTTTACCCTGAATTATGTGGAAAAACTATCTTAGTGACATTTTTTTATAAATAAGAGATGATAAGATCTCATTTTGACATAACTCTCCCTCTTTTGAGAGGTACTTGGACTGAAATTTTCGCTCTCTTTGTCTAGTTCGCTCTCTTGTGATCTTGTTTATGGCTATTTCTTGGATTATTGCTTGATGAAAGTGATGTGCTAGCCTTGGAAGGCTTTTCTCTAGCTTTATGGTGGTTTGTCTTAGCTTTTTCCTTGAATTGGTAAGTTTTTTTTTATATTGTGCTATCATTTGTTGATCAAGTCAAGGTTAATTTTATAGAGCTAGGTGGGAAGTATAAGGGAATACACCCCCACCATAGTCTCCATCATTTTATGCTTATATGTTATTGGTTTAGCAAGGGTTTTCTAAGAGAAGTATAAGGGCATACACCCTCTTAGCTTAAACCCTAGCTAGAGATACTTGCCACGGGGAGTAAGAGATTTTATACCCCCAAGGAGGTAGTACCTCTAGCTCTTTCATTTCTTGACTCCATTAACCCATTTTTTAAGGCACTAGTCATTTACTTGTTGCATGGGAGAAATAAATTGTTGCCTTGGTAAACATGAAATTTTCAAGTTTTAAGATTATCTCTTTGGGAAAGTGTTCTTTGAGCCTTTGGCTCCCTTACCTCATTGAGGCGTCCCCTTTCAAACAAAAAATATTTCTGCTGTAGTAAAACTAACCTACAGCCATTATGGTTGCTCTAACCCTAGCCTACTAACCCTAATATCTCATAAACTAACCCTAGACTAGCCCTAAAAATCTGCCCTAACCTTCTACTAACCTAGGTGCACTTATTGAGCTAACTAGGGGATGATTTGATTGGGTAAGTTTTCTGATATAAGTCTTGGTTTTCTACAGCCATAAGGCTGGTAATTTCACCGCAGAAACCCTAACCAAAATTCACTCATAACTTGTGATTTCACCGTCAAAAGTTGTTAAGAAATTGCCAATTTATTCTACTTCAATACAACTTTTGAGTGGTTTGTTTGCAAGTTTTAGTGGCTGATTTTTCTGTTGTCACAATAAGTTTGCTACAGCCACAAGGGTTCAAAATACTTCTGCATACACATTTTATGACAACCATGATTCATTGCTAAAATCTCATGCTATAGATCGTGAAATTCTCTAGTGATTATCTACTTTATTTCAAGCATATTTCATCTGACTTTGAGCAAGCTTTCTAGCATCTTTAGTACTTTTTTTACTACTGATATATACCGTCATTAATTTCTTCAAATTAGGGACAACAAGCATAACTTGTTGATCAAACTAACATATTACATTGCAAAGTGGTTTTCCTTGTGTGTCGGGCATGTACCAACTTCTTGGTAATTCATCCAAAGCTTTGGAAACCTCAAAATCACTTAAGACTCATCTTAAACTTCCACTTTCCACCTAGAACATTTAACTTTATGTGTCTCACTCTTTCCACTTCCATTTTTACACCCCATTCCCCCTAGGGTCACCAGGATCGCCTCCCTAGAGTGACATAGTCACTCTTGAAGCGCATGACCTATATTGAGGTGACATTGGGTATAGTGTCATTAAGTTGTCGACACTTGGTAGTTGGGTTGAGATTTTCCAAACCTACAAATTGTGCGATAAAATTATGCATAAAGCCACGAAGATGGAAGAAATCATGCTAGAAATAGATGTTGAGCCTGAGATTATCCTCGGGAAAGTTCAAAGACAAATGGATGTTCTTGCTATCTCAAATCAAGGAGCATCAACCTCGAGGAATGTTGAAAATAGAGGAATCAATGGAGGAATCCTTCAAGAAGTGATCCCTATTGTAAGAAATGATCCAGCCGTGACTCAAGAGGCAAATCAAAGATTAGAGATAGCTCATATGAATTGAACGATTCGACAAATGCAGAATGAGCTAACAAGATTGAAAAGAGGTGAAAATTTTACCCCTACTAATCAAAATCCTAAAATTCCTGCTCAGAAATAGAGAAGAAACCCTCTTCAAGAACAAAGAATAAGAAATGATGATAGAACCAAAGAGCATAGGTAAAGAGCACCTAGGGTGCCAAACCCCAATGTTGTCATATTGGAAAAAAAAAATTGATGAAGAAAATTTTGATAACTTTGACTAAGAGGGCGATATCATTCAAGATGAAAGTCTTGAATTTATACTGACGGATGAAGGTGAATCATACTTGTATATTTTTTATGAGCATGAAGAGTCGCATATCTCACAAGAAAATGTTGTGAAAACTAGGGCTCAAGTCAATAGCTTCAAAACAAAAGAGACCATTGAAAAAAAAAGAGAAGACAAAAACAAATGTTGCAGAAGCGTCAAAGCAACAAACAAGTGCCAATGAAATAAAGAATCCTCCACATATGACTTATAATGTAATTGGTGATTTGACCAAGTTGAGAATTACTCTCCCTTTTATGGAAGTTGTAAAAATCCCACAACAAAGAGAAAACATTCTCAAGATTTTCGATGAGCCAGGTACTAGAATAGAAGGTGCTATAACAAATTCCAAGCTTAAACAAAATCTTTCAGCGGTCATATCCAAGGGTAAAGTTCCACCATTCTACATCACAATAGAAAATCATGATGTAGTATTACACAATTGTTTGGTTGACAGTGGAGCAACCAATAATATTATTCCCTTGTCAGTAATGGAAGCTCTGGGAATGGGATGTATGAATTATTATGAAATTGGAGAAAGTATTTATGCGATAGATTCAATAAAGGTCCCAGTATATGGGGAAATTAAATATGTATGTGCTTAGATAATTGTAGTGCCCCACATCACAATTGTTTTCACTATTATTGTGGTTGACTTGCTTCCAACATATGGAGTAGTTATGGGAGGAGATTTGTGTTCACTAATTTGAGGTTACATCATGAATGATGGAAGTTGTATGATGTTACCAAACAAAGATGGAACAATGGTGAGAGTCCCTCGAGAAGCCATAAAAACAATTTCTTTTAGGAAAAAAGATAATGAATTAATGCATGACTACATTGATGCCATAATTGGAAATTATGTTGTGCTTGACCTAGGGCATCCCTATATTTCAAAACAAGAAGGATAAAATTCTTTTAAAGGATTTTATAAGATGTATTTTGATGGCGTCCGCTCCAATTCTGGACGTAGAGTAGGGATTGTTTTAAAGAGCCCTAACTCAGTTATATATCCACATGCCATCATAATCGAGTTTCCTTGTAACAATGAAGCAGAATATGAAGCATTGATCCAAGGGATGAATCTTACGTTATACATGAAAATAGAAAACTTGATAATAACTGGTGATTATGAACTAGTTATAAATCATATTAAGAAGAAGTACAAGATAAAAAAAGAGAAGTCAAAATTTTATTCCAAAAGAGTAAATGAACTCATGAATTCTTTTAGTTCATTTAACATCTCCTTCATCCCCAGAGATAAGAATCAAAAGGCAGAATCACTGGCGGTTGCTGAATCTCTATTCAATCCTGATGATTCCCAGAATTAAAATATATTTTAGGTCAAAAGGATTTTTCAGCCTTCGATACATGATAATCAAGAGGATCTCCAAGATTTTGAAAATGATTAGCAGTTGGTTGAATTTCTTGCTGATACAAATGCTTATGTAGAAATCCTTGAAGATCAAAGTCATGTGTCTCTTTCAAATGATTGTATCAATTTTGAATCTCTTTTCACAAGAGATGACCAAACTAAATTGGCCAATTTGAAAGAAGAATTATCTATCAGAAATGTGCATGAAACTCATAAAATAAATATTAGCACTCAAGACTCTCCAAAGTATGTAAACCTTGGTACCAGTTGCACTAAAAAAGAAGTTGCTCAGTACACCGCTTTGTTCAAAGAATTTTATGATGTTTTTGCTTGGACTTATGATGATTTCAAGGATTTTGATAAGTCCATATTTCAACACATCATACCACTAAAAGAAGGAACAACGCTAGTTAGACAAAATCTGAGAATTGTAAATCCTAAATTAAAACCCCTGGTAAAACTTGAGTTGGAAAAGGTGAAGAAGGTCAGAATAATATTTTCGATTAGACATTTAGAATGGCTTTCAAATCCTGTTATAGTAAGAAAGAAAAGTGGGGAGATTCACCTTTGTGTTGAATTTAGAGATCTAAACAAGGAAAGTATCAAAGACAATTATCCCCTCCCCCATATGGATATGTTGTCACAACAAGTGACTAGTTCAGCTCTGATGTCTATGTTAGATGGATTTTCTAGTTATAACCAAGTACTGGTTGCAAAAGAAGATAGACTTAAAACTATTTTCATCACACCATGGGAGACATATGCGTATGTACTCATGCATATTGGCTTGAAAAATGCTAGAGCAACTTTTCAAAGGGAAATGGATGAAGCCTTCACATATTTAATTGGAAAATTCATGGTTGATTATCAAGATGATCTTACTATTCACTCCATGGTAAGATAAAAGCACTTCGAGCATCTTAGGTAAGTACTTGAGTGATGTAAATTATATGGAATATCTTTGAATCCAAAGAAATGTTTGTTTGCATTTTCCATTGATCCAGAAGATATAGTAAGTAAAGAAGGAATTTACATTGATCCAGAAAGAGTTAAAGCTATCAATGAATTGAGCCCTCCAACATCAAAAAAATGGGTACAATAATTTTTTGTAAAGATAAAATTTGTAAGGAGGTTTGTCCCAGATTATGTCAGTGTTGTGAAACCAATAAATGTCTTGTTGAAAAATGACCAAAAATTTGAATGGACACAAGAAATTCAAAGAGCATTCACTAAGATCAAGCATGCAATTACTTCAACTCCAGTTCTTGTTAGTGCAAACTTTGATCAAGATTTTATCATACATTCTTTTGCTTCAAAAGAGACCATTGCTTCTATATTAACACAAAGAAATCTCAAAGGAGAAGAACTTCCAATAATTTTTATGAGTTAAACTTTACATGGCTATAAATTGAGATATTCAAAAATAGAGAAATAGACTCTTTATTTAGTTAAAGCAGTGGAACACTTCAGAACTTATATCTTGTTATCTCATGTCATAGCATATGTCCCAACATCTCTGGTAAAAATGCTCCTTAATCAATAATCTAGAGAAGGAAAATGGGCAAATTGGCTTGAAAACATTCAAGAAGATGATATTGAGATAAATCCATTGAAAGTCGTTAAAGGACAAGGGTTATGCAAACTCATGACAGGGACTGATGCATTAAATGGGGTTATATCTATTTCAACAGGATCTTAATTATCCACATCAGAATGGTATAAGGATATCATTTTCTATCTAAAATCTGGCCAATTCCCAAATGGTATGGCTTCAAAAGAAAGAAGGGCATTAAAGATGAAGGCAAACTAGCATGTACTAGTTGTTGAAATACTTTTTCGAAGAAATTTTGATGGAATGTTGTTAAGATGCATTGATTAAATAAAAGCCAAAAAGGTGCTTGTTGAATTTTATGAAGGAATTTGCGGAGGACATTTTGCACATGCAACTATAACACACAAAATTATGAGAGCAAACTATTATTGACTCACCATTTTTAAGGATTCATATGTAATTATTAGAAAATGTATTTCTTTCCAAAGATTTTCAAGAAAAAAGAAAAAAGTAGCGATGTCATTGCAACCCATAACAGTTGAAGAACCTTTTGTACAGTGGGGATTATATGTCATTGGCTCAATTTGTAACGTCTCCATCCGCCCAGGCTGGGCCACGCCACACAAATCTCTACTTTTGGCACTCTGACACCAAACTATGACATTCCTAGCTTACTGCTGAGCTATGCCACTCCAAATTTTTAGTGCACAGAGTTACAAAATTAACATGCGCAGTTACACTTAAGGTAACCCACCTGATTGCGCCACCAAATGTTCCCCTTCTAACTCAAGTTATAATAGCGGAAGCAACACAATACATCTATGCACACAAGTATGTTGGACACATCAACATTACTGTGTGTGTCAACCACTCTGAACAAGTAATCCTGATTGCACGTGCAACCCTTCTGGTGTTACACGTAACTTTTGTTTTCCTAGTGCACATGGGTTGCTTCCCTGCGCGCGCACAAAAAATCCAACCCCTTTACGCTCACATAGTATCACCCTTCACGTATAACCATTCTAACCTCACCCCAGAGGCTCACAACCATTATAATAATGGTTAAATTAACATAATTTCAAATAACAATTTTCATACTCAGCATGTGAAACCGCAATATTCAATAATAAATCCACACTTACATGTATAAACAACATTATACAAAATATCAGCCATTAATTTTATGCATCGTCATACAAGAAATAAACCATTTCACATAGATAATTAAGCACGTAGTAAATAAGACAAAGACATAAGGAACATTTATCTTTATGAAAAGCCACCAACTGTGCCCAGAACTCAGACGTTCCTCCCAGCCATAGACGTTGTTGCTCATAAACTTTCAATAACATGTCACCGCCGAGTTGGGACTTAAACTCCACCAGAGTAAAAGGTTTTCTAATACCAGGTTAAGGTATGATACACAACAAAATTACTCAATCCAAGGTGCCCATTGGTACGATTAGTCTACAGTCTCTCATTCCCCACATGTCTGTCCCATCCCAGGAAGTGTGCCCCTTCTCTACTCAAGAGTCCTTTGACTCCCCCACTTCCCTTCCAGGGCTTCAGTTATAGGGATTGTTGCATTAAATGGGGTTATATCTATTTAAATAGGATCTTAATCATCCACATCAGAATGGTATAAGGATATCATTTTCTATCTAAAATCTGGCCAATTCCCAAATGGTATGGCTTCAAAAGAAAGAAGGGCATTAAAGATGAAGGCAAACCAACATGTACTAGTTGTTGAAATACTTTTTCGAAGAAATTTTGATGGAATGTTGTTAGGATGCATTGATTAAATAAAAGCCAAAAAGGTGCTTGTTGAATTTTATGAAGGCATTTGCGAAGGAGATTTTGCACATGCAACTATAACACACAAAATTACGAGAGCAGACTATTACTGGCTCACCATTTTTAAAGATTCATATGCAATGATTAGAAAATGTATTTATTTCCAAAGATTTTCAAGAAAAAAGAAAAGAGTAGCGATGTCGTTGCAGCCCATAACAGTTGAAGAACCTTTTTTAGAGTGGGGATTAGATGTCATTGGCTCAATTTGTAACGTCCTCAGTCGCCCAGGCTGGGCCAGGCCACACAAATCTCTACTTCTGTCACTTTGACACCAAACTATGACATTCCTAGCTTATTGTTGAGCTATTCCACTCCAAAATTTTTAGTGCACAAAGTTACAAAATTAACTTGCGCAGTTACACTTAAGTTAACCCGCCTAATCGCGCCACCCAATGTTCCCCTTCTAACTCAAGTTATAACATCGGAAGCAACACAATACATCTGTGCACACAATTATGTTGGACACATCAACATTATTGTGTGTATCAACAACTCTGAACAAGTAATCCTAATTGCATGTGCAACCCTTCTGGCGTTACACGTAACTTTCGTTTTCCCGATGCACATGAGCTACTTCCCTGCGCGTGCACGACAAATCCAACCCCTTTACGTGCACATAGTATCACCATCCACGTACAACCATTCTAACCTCACCCCAGAGGCTCACGAACATTATAATCATGGTTAACTTAACACAATTTCAAATAACAATTGTCATACTCAGCATGTGCGACTACAATATTGAATAATAAATCCACATTTACATGTATAAACAACATTATACAAAATATCAGCCATTAATTTTATACAGCGTCATACAAGAAATAGACCATTTCACACATAGATAATTAAGCACACAGTAAATAAGACAAACACATAAGGAACATTTATCTTTATGAAAATCCACCAACTGCGCGCAGAACTCGGACGTTCCTCCCAGCCATAGACGTTGTTGCTAATAAAATTTCAATAACATGTCACCGCCGAGTTGGGACTTAAAATCCACCAGAGAAAAAGGTTTTCTAATACGAGGTTAAGGTATGATAAACAACAAAATTACTCAATCCAAGGTGCCCATTGCTATGATTAGTCTACAGTCTCTCATTCCCCACATGTCTGTCCCACCCCAGGAAGTGTGCCCCTTCTCTACTCAAGAGTCCTTCGGCTCCCCCACTTCCCTTCCAGGGCTTCATCTACAGGGATTGTTGCATTAAATGGGGTTATATATATTTCAATAGGATCTTAATCATCCACATCATAATGGTATAAGGATGTCATTTTCTATCTAAAATATGGCGAATTCCCAAATGGTATGGCTTCAAAAGAAAGAAGGGCATTAAAGATGAAGGCAAACCAACATGTACTAGTTGTTGAAATACTTTTTCGAAGAAATTTTGATGGAATGTTGTTAAGATGCATTGATTAAATAAAAGCCAAAAAGGTGGTTGTTGAATTTTATGAAGGCATTTGTGGAGGACATTTTGCACATGCAATTATAACACACATAATTACGAGAGAAGACTATTGTTGGCTCACCATTTTTAAAGGTTCATATGCAATGACTAGAAAATGTATTTATTTCCAAAGATTTTCAAGAAAAAAGAAAAGAGTAGCGATGTCGTTGCAACCCATAACAGTTGAAGAACCTTTTGTAGAGTGGGGATTAGATGTCATTGGCTCAATTTGTAACGTCCTTAGCCGCCCAGGCTGGGCCACGCCACACAAATCTCTACTTCTGGCGCTCTGACACCAAACTATGACATTCCTAGCTTATTGCTGAGCTATTCCACTCCAAAATTTCTAGTCCACAGAGTTACAAAATTAACCCGCACAGTTACAATTAAGGTAACCTGCCTGATCACGCCACCCAATGTTCCCCTTCTAACTCAAGTTATAACATCGGAAGCGACACAATACATCTGTGCACACAAGTATGTTGGACACATCAACATTACTGTGTGTATCAACCACTCTCAACAGGTAATCCTAATTGCACGTGTAACCCTTATGGCGTTACACGTAACTTTTGTTTTCTCGGTGCACATGGGTTGCTTCCTTGCGCGTGCACAACAAATCCAACCCCTTTACGCGCACATAGTATCGCCCTCCACGTACAACCATTCTAACCTCACCCCAAAGGTTCACGACCATTATAATAATGGTTAACTTAACATAATTTCAAATAACAATTGTCATACTCAGCATGTGCAACTGCAATATTGAATAATAAACCCACGCTTACATGTATAAACAACATTATACAAAATATCAACCATTACTTATATGCATCTTCATACAAGAAATAAACCATTTCACACATAAATAATTAAGTACACAGTAAATAGGACAAGCACATAAGGAATATTTATCTTTATGAAAGGCCACCAACTGTGTGCAGAACTCAGACGTTCCTCCCAGCCATAGACGTTGTTGCTCATAAACTTTCAATAACAGGTCACCGTCGAGCTGGGACTTAAACTCCACGAGAGAAAAATGTTTCCTAATACTAGGTTAATGTATGATAAACAAAAAAATTACTCAATCCAAGGTGCCCATTGTTTCGATTAGTCTACAGTATCTCATTCCCCACATGTCTGTCCCACCCTAGGAAGTGTGCCACTTCTCTACTCAAGATTCCTTCGGCACCCCCACTTCCCTTCCAGGGATTCATATACAGGCCTGAAAGGAAGTCTCAAAGCCCTCTCACTAATTCCCAACACACTAGGGAACAATTCCCAACAAAATTATCACCCGGATAGTATGCTTACGGGCTTGACAACCCGCTTCTTCGACAACAATACTCTCACCTAGAGAGAAATCTCATGGGCCTGACAACACGCTTCTTCCAACATATAGGTATTCCCAAGCACAGGGTTTAACAATGACAGTAAGTTACAACCAGACCTCAATTCCTTCACAGAAGAAGTTGGTCGACGAGATGATAGAATGAGTGATCCCCCCTTGAAATACACTAAGGCCAACAATATATGTTGCATGCATTAAATTGGACACTCATCGCCTTCAAAGTTAGCTTTAGCCACTTGGTGACTCGTTTCCATCCCTCAAGAATTTGGGATAAATAATTATCCATGACTTACGCTTTTCATAAATATTAATAAAAATATTCCCTTGGACTTAATCCCCCTTGGCTTACCCCCACTTTTCCCTTTTTCGGTGGAGTTTATCCCCCCGTCTCTTTTTGTCTGGTATGTCTGTGCATAATAATGTGATATATTAATAACTCGAGTGTGATTACATTAATAACTCGAGCTTGGTTTTCGCTCACTACTCAAGTGTGCGCAAAACCACCATTTGGTGCCAACGACTCACAAACCTATATATACATTTACATTTACAGTTGGTGCCAATGACTTACCATCCTATATGTACCATTACAAATGGGGTTCAAATTAGTGACATTACATTCCCCTCCCCCTTATTGATGCAGTGTGCTCAATGCATTATATACTTATGTACATACAAAATTTCATTTTTTTTCAAAAAGATGAGGATACTCTGCCCACATAGCATCCTCGTACTCCCAAATTACATCCTTAGGACCGTACTGGGTCCATTGGACCTTTACCAACTCCATGGCTTGATTCTGAAACTGTTTGATTTTCTGATCCAATATGTGAACCGGTTGCACTCGAAAATCGTCTTTTGGCTCCACGTAAATCACATTCTAATAAATAACATGATTAGAACCAGGCACATACTTCTTAAGAAATGATATATGGAAAACATTATGAATACACAAGAATGAAGGCAATGCCAACATATATGCAATAGGACCAATCTTCTCTAATATTTCAAATGGTCCACAATAGCGTGCTGCCAACTTAGAACAATTTTCAAACTTCAGGGAACTACGTTAACTTTCAAGAACAAATGGTCACCAACTTTGAAATCTCTGTGGGTTCTGCATTTATCTATCTAGATTTTCTTCCTGTCTTGGGAAGCCTTTAAATTTTGTCTTATCTTCACCACTTGCTCTTCCATTTCCCAAAGTAGATTTGGCCCAACCATTGTGCGGTCTGCTGGGTTATCCAAACTCACTGGTGTGTTTCACTCTCTACAATAAAGTGCTTCAAATAGGCTCATCTTTAAAGATGCTTGATACCCATTGTTGTACACAAACTCTACCAAGTTGTTACACATCAAAATGTCACAATTGAGTTTCACACCCTAAGTGTCGCAGGTGTCGCAAATTGACGTATGCACCTGGTTAAGTGTCTCATGCACTGTCGCATGTGTTGTATGAACCTTACCTAGTGTTCCATTCACTTTTTTTAGTGTTGCAACCCATTGACTCCACGAAAGAAATTTTCTATGACCCCTAAGACATATTGGAGGAAGAAACACATCATTTCAAGGTCAAAACACACTTTTTTCTTGGAAAAATCGACCATTTTTTGGGCATTTATGAAGGGTGCCCCCCATGGCCATGCTGGAGGAGTGCCACTTTATGGACTAGCACCCCATTTCCCATGTTAGGGAAGCACCACTTTAGAGGATGGTGCCATGTGTTCAACTAAGGGGGAGCACCAGTCTTGTAAGAGAGAATTGGGGGATCCTCCAACTTATTCTATGGGCCATCTCTCTTGGGATGAGGTTGGTTGTGTTCAATCCCTATGCTATGGCTTCATTTTAGGATCAGATCCCAAACTTAAGGAGCCATATCCTCAATCGTATCCTTCGTTTTCTCATGGTGGTTGTGCCTCTCAAGGCTATATATTGAAGGCATTTCCAAGGTGAAGGGGGGAAGATTATAGGTATCAAACCTTTGATTCTAGCAGAAGCATATGCATTTTGATGTCAAGATTCATGCAAGGCCTAGACGAGGAGAGATTGGAGAAGTATTGCAACATCATACATAGTTTGTAAGTGCCTCTTTTTGGCTTTCCAATAAATATATGCTTGGCCTATTTACTTCAAGTTCATGTCTTGCTACATTTTCTTGTCTAATGTTTCTCTAATATTTGTAGATAGACTTGTCTTATATAATCTAGTAGAGTAGGAGATAGTTGTTTTCCTTTGTTGTCCATTGCAGATCTAAATTTGCGCTAAGGAGTTTGAAGATCAAGCTCATGAATTGGAAGCAATGAGGACAAACGTCGAAACAAGTTCATCATATCCTTCCTCTCCTTCTCATTCTGATTGGTTAAGATAAGTTTAAAGGGTTGTTAGTGTCCACTTGTATTGTTTTTGTCTTGGTATATGGGTCTAGTAATCCAAGGGAAGTTTCATCTATTCGCAGGCGAAACATTCTATAACACAAGTGAAGTTAGTCTTCCCATTTTGATGGTTTATCCATCACATACATCCTGAGCATATCTTCAATCACCTTATTAACCATCTTTGTTTGTCCATATGTCTCTGGGTGATATGTTGTGATAAAGTTCATATTTGTCACAAATCCTTTGAATACCCCCTTCCAAAAGTTCGATGTGAACTTGGAATCTTTGTTCGACACAATCGTCTTAGGTACACCATGCAACCTAGAAATTTCTCGGATGTATATATCAGTAATGTTGGTTGCCTTGTGCGTGATTTTTATTGGAATAAAATGGGTAGCTTTAGTAATCTTGTCCACCACAACCATAATAGAATCATGTTGCTTAGCGGTCCTTGGAAAATTAATAATAAAATCCATGGTTACAACATCCCACTTCCACTCAGGAATTGGAAAAGGCTGTAACATACCAACTGGATGTCTATGCTCAACCTTGACCTCTTAACAATCAAGGCATTTAGCAATAAAATCAACAACTTCCTTTTTCATGCCTGGCCAATAATATTGTCTTTTGACCACTGCAATTGTCTTTTGGCAACCTGAATTTCCAACATAAGGAACTTTATACATCTCCGACAATAACAATTTTTTCAATTCCTGAACATTTGGCATATAAACTCTGCACCTATACATGAGGATCCCATCCTCTTTTAGCTCATAACCTTTCCATTTTTGTTGCGACATGCCTTGCTATAAAGTTGCCTTTATGTCTTCATAACACTGATCTGATTTGGAAACCTCTAAAATGTTGTCATTTAAATCTGATTTGCACATGCTAATGGTTGTAGCATGCATTCCATGCACCCTTCTGTTGAGTGTGTCAACCACCTTGTTCTCTTTTCCTCTGACATGCTTGATATCAAAGTCATACTCACTGAGGAATTCTAACCACTTGCTTTCTTTGGAATTTAAAATTTGTTGTCCAAACAAATGTTTAAGACCATTATGGTTCGTCCTTAGCTCAAATATTTTACCCATGAGATATTGTCTCCGCATCTTCAAGGTATGCATTATGGCTGCCAATTCTAAGTCACGAGTAGAATAGAGCCTTTCATGCTTCTTTAGCTTTCTTGATTCGTAACATATCACATGCTCATTCTGACTATGGATTTGTAACGTCCCCAACCCTCAAACTTCGTCGGGAAATGCTACCTAATCATATGTGTCTTTTCTTCTCTACTCTGATACCAATTTCTGACGTCCTCAAACCTCAAACTCTGTCGAGCAACGCTACCTAATCATATGTATCTTTGCTTATCTTCTCTGATACCAATTTGTTACATCCTCGGCCACCCAGGCCGGGCCATGCTACTCCGAGAAACGCTCATGCTAGAATATACATATATAAATTTAACATGTGATTTATGTTCTGCTATCACATAACATAATGCAGAAATAACAGTAAAAGCATACATGCAGTAATCATAAGAAAACCCATAAATATAACATCATATATAAATATACAACATGTAACCAAACTTGGAAATGGTACTTATCTTTTAATTGAAGTACACCAACTGCGTGCAAACCTTCCACGAACCTCCCAGCCTTAGACCACGCTGCTCATCACTCTCAGAAGTGGGTCACCCCCGAGCTGGGACTAAAATCCACCCAAGTGAAAGGCATTCCTAGACTTGGTTGAGACTATGAGAAACTGCACAATGCCACATGAAGGATTCTCTCCAAGGAGCCTACCTACACCCACATCTCACAGACTCTCATTCCCCTCATGCCTGTCCCACCCAAGGAAGTAAACACCTTGATTGTTATAAAGTCCATAGACTACTCCACTTCCCTTTCCATGGTTTCAGCAATAGGTCGGACTAGGAATTCTCAGAGCTCTGTAGTTGCTGCTGGACTCCCTCCAAGAGGAATCACTTCCCCAACAAAGTCTCTCACCTGGAGAGAGTTGCTCACAGGCCTGACAACCTGCCTCTTCAAACCACAACACAAAAATTTGGTAAGGCAAGGGGATGACTCAACAATTCTAGAGGTTCACAGTAGCGGAAAAGGCTCTAGCTGCGTGCGTGAAATGCTCAAGGGATGACCAGAATCATGAGGATGATCTCGTGGGAAACAAAAATGGCAAGATTGGTCAGAATGCCCAGGGTGAGATAAATGGTGAGAATGGTCCCCCTTGCAGAATCATGAGAGAGCCCCTGAAAAATTATGAGAGAGAACCCCCACAACGGTGGTAATTCCCACATAAATCTGCATGCCTCCTAGTTGACACTTGGCTCTCCAGAAGCTTGTTCCTCTCCACTTAGAGTTTGTCCCCACCAAAGGAAATTAGGATAACTGGGTTTATTTCCCAACTTTAGTATTTTTCAGGAATACTTATAATATTCTCTTGGGTTAAGCCCTCAAGCTTAGCCCCTCTTTCCTAGACTCATAACCCCATCCCTTTCCCTACCAAGTGGAGCTTATCTTCCCATAAATCTTTCTTCATGGTCGATCTACATGCAGCGGTGTATTTTATTAATAATCGGCATAATTACATATACAAAATCAGGCCCACTGGCCTTAGCATCTAGGATCTTTGGCCTAATAAACACATAAGCCTACCAACTTATAATTACTTGGCTCACCAGCCTACAAAACATTTTACATTCATAATACAACCAGGGATCGTCCTTGGGGTATTACAATCCCCTCCCCTTATTTTTTGCATTGTCCTCAGTGCAACTCATTTACACAACATCAACAAGATTTTTAAAATCTTCAAAAAGATGTGGGTATTCTGCCCGCATAGCGTATTCGTGCTCCCATGTTGCATCCTTGGGACCGTACCAGGTTCACTGGACCTTTACCAACCTTATGGTTCGATTTCGAAGTTGCTTGCTTTTCCGGTCTAGTATGCACACCAGATGCACTTGAAAAGCGCTTTCTTGCTCTACCTAAATCATATTCCAATCAATAACATGATTAGCATGAGGTATATATTTCTGAAGCAATGACACTAGAAATACTTTATGTATGGACATAGATGCAGGAAATGCAAGCATATAATCTACTTGAACAATCCTCTCTAGGATTTCAAATGACCCACAATATTTGGTTGCCAACTTGGAATAGTTTCCCAGCTTTAGGGAACTTCTGTTGACTTTCACCATCAAGAAAACATGATCACCCACTTTAAATTCCTTGTGAGTTTTGTTCTTGTCAGCATAGCTTTTCTGCCTGTCTTGGGTAACCTTCAAATTCTATTTAATCTTCAACATTTTCTCTTCCATTTACTTGAGCAACTCTAGCCCAACCACTACTCTATCAGCTAGGTTGTCCCAACTTATTGGTGTGTTGCACTTTCTGCCATAAAGTGCCTCAAATGGGCTCATCTTCAGTGATGCTTGGTACCCATTGTTGCAAGCAAACTCTACCAAGTGTATGTAGTCTTCCCATTTAGATGGTTTGTCCATCACATACATACTTAGCATATTCTCTGTCACTTGGTTCACCCTTTCTTTTTTCCCATCAAACTCATGATGATAAGTTATGCTAAAGTTCAGATTTGTTCTGAACCATTTTAATAACCCCTTCCAAAACTTTGAGGTAAAATTTGGGTCTCTTTCAGACACAATTGTCTTGGGTATGCCATGCAAGCGTGCTACTTCCCTCATATAAATATCAACAACATTGTTTCCCTTGTGAGTAACCCTCATAGGAATGAAATGGACAGCTTTAGTAAGCTTGTCCACCACCAACATGATTGCATCATGTTGCTTGCTTGTTCTGGGAAATCCTGTGATGAAATCCATTGTCACCACTTCCCACTTCCACTAAGGAATGGGTAATGGCTACAGTAACCTAGTTGGGTGTCTATGCTCAGCCTTGACCATTTGACACTCCAAGAATTTAGCTATGTATTCAACAATATTTCTCTTCATGCCTGGCCAGTAATATTGGCTCTTGACTGCTGAAATTGTTTTCTGATACCCTGGGTGTCCCGCATAAGGTACATTGTGCATTTATTTTAAAATCACACTCATCAATTCAGGAGAATTGGGTACATAAACTTTGTTTCTATACAAGAGAATTCCACCAATTCCCAATTCATAATCTTCAGCTTTCTGTTGCATTTTACCTTACTACAATTTTGTTACCATTTCCATGTACTGCATATTTGCTTTTGCAGCTTCCAAAATTTTGTCTTTAAGATCGGTCTGATACATGCTAATGGTTGTAGCATGCAGTTCCTGCACTCTCCTATTGAGTGCATCAACCACTTTGTTCTCCTTTCCTTTGATGTGCTTGATATCAAGCTCATACTCACAGAGGAATTCCAACCATCTATTTTGCCTAGCATTCAAAGTTGGTTGATCAAACAAATATTTCAGATTGTTATGGTCTGTCCTCAACTCAAACCTCTTTCCCATGAGGTAGTGCCTCCACTTCTTCAAAGCGTGCACTATGGCTGCCAACTCCAAATCATGAATAGCATAGAGCCTTTCATGCTCTTTCAATTTTTTGGACTCGAAACATATGACAAATCCGTTTTGACTAAGGACTCCACCAAGTCCTTCTTTGCACGCATCTGTGCAAACCACAAAATCTTCATTCAGATCAGCAATACGCAGAATTGGAGCATTGGTTAACAACTGCTTCAATTGTTGGAAGCTCATTTCAAATTATGTTGTCCATTGAAACATCTTCCCCTTCCTTTGCATGGAAGTGATGGGATGAGCTATTCTCGAAAACCCTGCAATGAATCTTTTGTAGTAGCCAGCTAGACCCATGAAGGATCTGACTTCTGTCACATATTAGGTGTTGTCCACCCTTTAATGGCCTCAATCTTTTCAGGGTCCACTATTGTCCCTTCTTCAGATATGATATGCCCCAAATGGTGAATTATGTTTTGATAAAATGAGCACTTTCTCAATTTGGCATACAATTGATGCTCTCTTACAACTTGAAACACCATCCCCAAATGATGCTCATGCTCTTCCTCTGACTTGGAGTATACAAGGATTTCATCCAAAAAGACAATGACAAACTTGTCTAAATATTCTCAAAAAACACCATTCATTAGGCACATGAAAACATTTGGCGCATTTGATAATCCGAATGTCACCACTGTGAATTCATAATGACCATACCTTGTCCTAAAGGCGGTCTTGTTGATGTCTTCCTCTTTAATCCTTACCTGATGGTAGCATGACCTAATATCTATCTTTGAAAATATCCTTGCATCCTTCAACTGATCGAAGAGATCATCAATCCTTGGTAGAGGATACTTGTTCTTTATAGTCACTTTGTTCAACTGTATGAAATCGATGCACAATCTCAATGTCCCATCCTTCTTCTTCACGAACAAGACTGGGGCACCACAAGGTGATAGACTTGGGCGTATATACCCATTCTTCAAAATCTCTTCAAGATGCATTTGCAACTCTTTCATCTCTGGTGTACTCATTATGTAAGGAGTCTTTGATACTGGAGCTTCTCCAGGCATTAAATTTATAGAGAAATCAATATCTCTCTTTGGGGGTAGTCCAGGTACCTCCTTGAACACATCTTCAAAATATTTCAAGACTACATGATCCTCCAGATTTGGAACTTTATCCTTAGATGCTTCCTCCATATGGGCTGCAAATATTTGACAACCTTTGGTGTAACACTTCTTTAGCTGCATTGTTGAGATTATCCCGGACAATAACTGCCCTGGGAATTCCTTGGAATGCTCTCTGATTTCCTTCCTCATCCAAGAAAGTGAATCCCTTGTTATGACATTCTAATATGGCATGGTGTTGGTCCAACCAATCCATAGCAATTAGGAAATCATATGATCCCAAGGGCAAGATGTTCAAATATGCCTTGGTACTCAGTCCATTCATGCCCACTGGACATGATTTAACCAACTCAACATTAACCTTTCTCTTGGCTCCTGTAGTCAACTGCACCAACCAAGATTTACCACGCTTGCTTCTTGGTAATTGAAATCTTTCCACTACTTTAGGATCTATATAGATATGACTAGCCCCTAAGTCTATTAAAACAGTAAAGGCATGGTTATTGATCATACCTTCAACGTCAATCATGTGTGATTGAAACTCAGCTTGCTTGTTGTCCAGGGATTCATAGATCCTCAGTACTCTTTTGCCCATGTCCTCCATTGTTTCTGCTTGCTAAACATTGTGGACATCTCTTACCTTGTCACTTTTGTGAGGACAATCTCTATACTCGTGGTCTCCTTTACAGCCCCAACATTGCATAGGTGTCTGCCTTGGCCTTTCCCACCTACTTCAACCATCCCGGGCTCTCTCAAAACTGACTGTCCTTGAGGACTATTTCTGAAAAATGGTGGCTTGTTTCCCTTCTGCCTTTGTTCCTTATTGAACTTATTCTTTCCCTCCCAAGCCTTGTGGAAGGTAGGCTTTCCTTTTTGCTGATCATATAAGCATTTTTCTCTCCTTATAGTTTCTTCCAGAGTCTTGGGATCATCATATTGGATTTTATCACTGATGAAAGATGGCAGCCCACTCAGATACCTCTGGATCTTGACTGTCTCATCCTTAATGAAAGGGACATACTTCAACAACTCTAGAAATCTCCTTTCATATTCATCTATAGTCACGCTGCCTAGTTTAAGTTCAAATATATCTTTCTTATTTTTGTCATAGTATCTCTTGGCTAAGTACTTCTTTTCAAAATGTTTCTTGAATTCCTTCCAAGTCACATTTTTCTCCCTGAGGCGTTGTACTTGCACCAGCTGATCCCACCATATGGATGCCTTTCCTCTAATTTGGTAGATGGCAATTCTTTCCTCTGCATGAGAATAATAGTTTTGCAATTGGAAGTACTTCCTCATGCCTAACAACCATGTCTCAACATCTTCATCCCTCTTATGATCTCGACCAAAAATAGGAGGTTTGATTTTATTCATTTCTCGTTTCAACTCATCCACCCCATACCTCCTATGCTTTCTGGTAGGTGATGGACTTGAACTATTGTGTGGCCTCCTTTTGGAATGCCTTTTGGAGTACGGGTGACGTCTGCTACCACTCCTTGATCTTCCTTTCTTCTCAGGGGTCCCGTGACTTCCTGATTTGTTGGAGCCACTCTCCTTATCCAACTTCTTTTCAATTCTTTCTAGGATCTGCATTAACTTCATATTGAAGTTTTCCTATTGCTCCTTGTCTCTCTTAATCCTTTCGTTATCTACCTGGTGAATTTGGACATCTTTTTGTAATTTTTTAATGATTTTCATCATGCTCACGTCTTTATCTATTTCTTCTCCATGCCCATTGAAGTTTGTTCCTTCCACTCCCATATGGACATCCATTCCTCTAACTTCATCCTCCAGACTGTAAGCGTCATGTGCCTCCTCCATTTCTCTGCACTATGTAACAATTTGATCCGGTTCTGACAATTCCTACCTCTGCAAAATGTGCAGTTAACCGAATTTTGTCAGGCTATTAGACTTAGTAATTTTCCAGAATAACTTAAACAATCTGATTCAACAAAAGAATATTAGACTCCATTTTTTGTGGGTATTTGGTCGATCAAGAATCCCCACGGCTCTATCTTCGAGTCCTTCTCTGTTCTACAATTCCCTTTTGAGCACTAGCCCCTTTTCCTTCAACCCTTAATTCACATGTGACCACGGTTGTGACCAAGTGCTAATAGTTGGACGCTTATCCGGAGCCTTGAAACTTAGGCGCCTCGAAGCTTCGGATGTTTCCCTTTTCGCATATCACAAGCCTCACAAAACATTGAACTGGAAAATTCGCGAAGGACGGTGGATCTACGGTCCACATTTCTTGTTCATGTATATGGTGGATAGGAGCTCCGGGACTCTGAGCTTCGGTGGTTTCCAAAGCACATCACAAAAAAACTCTCGGAGTGTCGCATTGGAGAACTCATGAAGTGGGGTGGATCAACGGTCCTCAGCTTCCCAGCATCCAATGATTGATATTTACTATGAAACTTTGGGATTCGAGAGTTCCAGACTATCCAAACTCTCAATCCTCCCGAAGTGGCAAGTCTCCGGACTGCTGCAGTTTTTGCCAAGTACAAAGTCATATGACACCTGGCATGCCTAGGGGAGATCCACGTCACCCAGGTGACATCATCATTCCACATCACATCCACTGCTTCAGGACTTTCTGGCTCCGGGACTTCGGAGCTTTGGGGTTCCAGGACTTCGGAGCTTCGGGGTTCCAGGACTTCAGAGGATTTCTTCCTCCCACTCAATCATGAACCATTTCTTCTGGAGTGTTAAGTCTCCTGTAATATCCCCAGGTAGAACCCCAGTTGTAATTATGAATTGTAAACATGTTTGTTAGGCTGGTGAGTCGAGTTATAATAATCTAGGAGGCTTATGTGATGATTAGGCCAAAGAGCCTAGGATGCTAAGGCCAGGAGCCTATTTTGTATATGTAATTATGCAAATCATTAATAAAAATTATACATCATTGCGTGTAGACCCACCATGAAGAAAGAGTTATGGGAGACTGAACTTCCACCAAGTAGCGAAAGGGAAGGGGCTAAGTGTCTAGGAATAAGGGCTAAGCTAGAGGGCTTACCTCTATAGAAATAATATTATATTATTATTTCCTAAAGGCTAAGGTTTGACATAAGCTATGTTGTCCTAAGTTCCTGGTTAAAGGGAACAAGTGTTAAGTGGAACTCATGCAGCTTCAGGAAGACATGTGTCAACCTGGACGCATGCAGTTTATAGGTGGGGAATCCATCTCGTTGGGGGGACCTCTCACCATTCTCGCGATAGTCGCCACTCTGGAAGTCAACCATACTCCCCACTGATGCACGCACACACTCATGCACTGAGCATGACCTCCATTATCGACCTCTGAACAAGCACACACCTTGGGATCCTGCAGTCATACTTCATTTATCCTGTGTATGTTGAAATAATCTAACTGCAAAGAGTATTCTTATTATTATTTGATATATTATTCATTCGATCAATCCCCATTGTGGATTGATCATGTCGGTTATTGTAATAGGAACAAATCCCCTTTTGCGGATTGGTCAAATGATAATTATAATACACAGAATAAGAAGTCGGCCCCAACAGATATTAAAGAGGCCCCATAAAATATTAAAGGTGGTTATAACCACCCAGTTGGAGAAATCGGCCCTGCCAGTGAAAAGACACTTCACACATGCCAGTCTAATATAAATAAGGAGGCTAGCGCCTCACTTAGACACACAACTCACTTGCTCATTTGAGAGACAAGTTTCGGATATGTTGTTAAAGAAGAAGGAGAGAGAGTGGCGCATATCTGGGAGAGGATCTTTTGCATTAGTTTAAGAGATCTCTTGGCATTGTATTGGCTATCTATATTAAGGAAGTTTTGTTGGGTTTTCTTCCGCTAGAGGGTTTCCCAGGATAAATGTTGTGTCTCTTGTGATTGTGTATTTCTCAGAGATCTTGGATTATGTTATTGTTATCTAATGAAATGCAAAGAACTATAATAATGGCTTAAACATTAACATAGTATCAGAGCCAAGTTGAAGGAAGCATCTTTCACAAGAGTGAAAAACGTCATTGTTGTCGTACATGAAAATTAGGGCTTTTTGATGGTGAAGCTTATCAACCCCAAAACCATCTAGAAAAGTGCACCCTCCCCTAAGGATCACTTTGGCACTCTCAGCACACATTTTCAGTGGCTAGATCTCCCAGAAAGTGAAACCGTAGTTTCACAAAGTACCAGAAGTACCAGAAAACCAGCGTACCAGAGTACTAGAGGTATCAGAAAAACAGAAGCACCAATCCAGAATTCCGCAGATCAAATTTGGAGGAACAAAAGTTGGATTTTCTCAGATCCAAACACACCAGGCTACTCGCCTTAGCCAAGTGCACCTCCTGGTAAGTTTAGATTTTGATTTTGAGCACTTTCATTTTTTGGTAATTTTCCTAGCCCCAAGTAAAGATGTCTGCAAGCGTTAAGCTTGTTGACAAGCTAGAAAGAGTGGAAAACTTCTGTGCCTGGAAGTATAGGATTGGCCTCATTCTTGAAGAGAATGACCTAGCAAAATTCGTCAAAGAAGAAGTACCGGAACCCGCCGATGCTGCAGAAAAGGCAAAGCATCAAAAGGACACAATTAGGGCCAAAGGAATCATTGTAGATTCAATCAAAGACAACCTAATTCCTTATGTGTCATCTAAGAAGATTCTGAAAGAAATGTTTGATGCCTTGACGAGACTATATGAAGGAAAGAACATAAACTGGAAGATGAATCTAAGAACTCAACTGAAGAATACAAGGATGCAGAAAGGAGAAACGATTCAGGAATACTTCTCCAGAATCTCAGAATTCAAAGAACAACTAGAAGTTATTAGAGATACCATAGACGAAGACAAACTCATAGTGATGGCCCTAAATGGTCTCACAAGAGCTTGGGATGCATTCATCCAAACAATATGTGCCAGGATGGAGAAACTGAAGTTTGATAGTCTATGGGAAGAATGCATCCAAGAAGAAACAAGAGTAGTGAATCGTGAAGCGTTACTTGCAAGAGATGATGATCAAGCCCTAGCTACTCACACCAAAGGAGGAAGGAAGAAACCCTACTTCCAAAAGGAGACTCATAAAGAGCCTCAACAGTCAAACAAATTCAATCATAAATAATCTCATCCAAGGAGATTTCAGAAGAA